>JASDQU010947194.1:18124-33063 GCA_032191745.1 Picea mariana
TCCTTTGTTTGGTTATTCTTCCAAACATATGGAGAGTTTGTGTTTCCTCCTGCCTCGTAAACTTATGTTAATGCCATGCTGCATAAGTCTCATCATTTGTCATGCTATTGTCCAAGGGAAGTTTTTACCAAGCCTGAGTCAACCCCTCTGCAGTTTGTCTCTTGCCCTCATGCCTGGCCATCACGAAATTCCAATCAAGTCTTTGTTCAAAATCAATGAAGCCTTCAGTTTGATCATCAAGATTCTCTAGTCCATGACCGACGAGTCATCGAACACCTTTGGGTAGTGAAGTCGTATACTCATATTACATTCCTACCCGAGTTTTGAAGATTTTGAAGTTGTTTCTCGAGCTCTGAAGACCTCATCTCCAGCCATCAGGCCTTATCAACTTCTAGAAAATGGATACTCTACATGTATATCTTTTTTATTTCGAGATGTAGCTCCACTGTGTATTGTTCACAGCTACACTTTATATAGTTATATGACATGAATCTATAGTGTATTTGATTGGTAGCCATGATTTTATTTCGAGCATGGGTATGCTCACCTTGATAAGACAATTATTATTTTTCAAATGACACCTCCCGATTTATGGTCCCTAGGCTCACTTGTTCGGCACATCAGTGAAGATTGTTAATGTATTTCAGCCATCAGATGCTCTTCTAACCTCACACATTAGGGGGCATATGTTATAACCCTAATTTTCACCAGACATGCTTACCTGGCATCAGGCCATCTTAGATTCCTTCTTTTCCAAAACACTGTTGAACAACTCTTCTTAAAAACCCCTTTTATAAAAACCCACACACCCTACTCCATTATTGCACGTGTGTACACACTAGTTGACCCAAGACAGCCCGCATGTACCTATAAAAGAATGAAAAAAGGAAAGTTTCTGATGGAACACACAACTTTGGGTAAGTTAACTAAACATTCCGACCATGCATGGACTCTCACTCGACCAAATACCTAGCTTCTTCTAGCCTATAAAAGAAGGGTTAGGGGTCCCATTTGAAAGGAGGAGAATCATAGTAAAGAAACTATACCCGATTAATAATTCTCTTTGTCCCAACCTTTAGCCATCCTTGTGCAAAGAGAAGTATATAGAAAAGCAGTTGCAAGATAGTGGAAGAAGAGCCCAGGACCAGGATCTAGGAGCAGTAGATGATTTTATCATTGTAAGGTATCATTGTGAAGTTAATAAAAGAATTTCTTTTCCCGTCCCTCCATATGAGATTGTCATTATTGGAATATTGATTGTATGATTGATTAAATATCTAGCCCATTAGTTCATAGATCAAATGCATGTGGAGTTATTTGTTTGTCTTTAGTGAATGCAGGTCAGCATTGGGAGGAGAGTTGTAGTCAAAGAATGACCAAGTGTGAAAAGGGATCGACATCAAACACGAAAAATAAGGTATGTCAACTTAATCTCTTGAGCCTTGTATTTACATATGAGTAATGGGGGGTTTTGGCATCGGATGACGGTAAAAAGTAAGAATCTTTAGGTCATTTCTACATGCATGATAAAACCCTTAGTGCTAGTCCGTAGGAAGGATTTCCCACCCACAACACTATGCATAATGTTGGACAAGTGGTTTGGACAGTTGGATTTCATTGATGTCCACCCTTAGAGATTGATCTTGTAGATTGATGTCAACCCTTGGAGAAGTCCATTAGCAAATCTGGTAGCCCCAGAGGTGTGGTTAAGGAACCTGAGTTTGTTTGAGGAATAAATGCATGAAGATCAATGAATATGTAGGTAAGATTATCATAGATGGATAGTACACGTTGTTCCATGTCTGGTGATATGTGTTACGTCACATGGTTCCTCACGATTAGTGAGATATGGCCTTGTGAAGTTGGAGGACCCTCAAGAGTAATCTAGAAGCCCCTAGATGGTCAACAAGAAGTCAATTATTCTAGAAGCTCCCGGAAAGTCATCATGAAGTTTTCTAGTCAAAGTGGTTATAAAAAGAAATTGATTATGGCTAAAGTAGTTGTAACAATTTTTTTTTTTTCAGTCAAAGTGGTTTCAACAATGTATTTATGATTTGACTAATTAAGGAAATGTTAGTTGCAACAAGAAAGTGGGTTATCCTTAGAAGATGGAAAATGGGTAAAATAGTTACAATGTAGCCTCTAGAGGAAGACTCTTGGAAAATATAAATAAGAGATCCAAGGACTCCCATTGGTACCTAATGAAGACCTATTGAACACATATTGAGTAAATTGAATATATGTATTTTAAAGTGTTATAGGAAGGTACAATTGACAAATCTGAAGTGAAAGGTTTGAGGCAGTGAAGGTTTGAAGGAGAAAAAGTTTCAGAGTTGCAAAGAGTGTGACAGTTCCAGAGTTTCTGAGGTTATCCGCGAGCTATAGAAGGAGAGGTTTCTCGCATTTGCAGGCTAAGGCATAGAGAATCACAAACGTCCATGATCTTAAGAGTAACATGGTCACATATAGGAATCCATGATTTATAGAGTAGTTAGGGCGTGAACATCCACATGATGTAATAAAGGAAATCACGGATATCCGCAGGCAGTAGAAGCACAAAGCACAGATCTGTGAAAGAGTTTGTGAAAGCTTAAGAATTGATGCTTGTTCTAGTTTGCAGGATCTGAGGAGAGACTGTAGGTATGTATGTCAAAGATCAGATACAACAGGGTTATTACTAATTTAAAGGTATGTTCAAGGTTATGTTTTGAGATTGTATCTTATTAGTGTTATGGAGCATGCTTGAGGCATGACTTTGTGAGGTTTGGGATACACTCTCTTGGATGTTTGGTATATGTTGTAATGTATGGTTTGAGGGAAATATTTTGAGGCACATTGCTAGTGCATATATAGATTATATTGGTATACCTTGTGGTGCATTATTAGAGGCATTTGGTGGTGTTCTTGGTATATGATCTATGATATTAGATCCAATATTGTTTGATGCACATCTTGGTGATGGTTGTGAGTAGTTTTGTTTGATGCACATCTTGGTGATATTGTGCATATGGTTGAGAGATGTCTTGGTGATTAGATCTAGTTTGATTGATGAGATTGATGTGATAGGTTGTTGAGACAGGTTGATATGATAGGTTGATTGTGATAGGTTGTTGGTACCGGTTGTGATAGGTTGTTTATAGTGTCAGGTTGACATTGGCAGTGGTTGATTCATTGGTAGTGACATGTTCTCTACATTTGTATTTCAGGGTGGCAGGACGGGGCAAGGATAGGTGGTTCAAGGTTGTAGCCACCTTCTAGTTGGAGATGGAGAACCAGGGAGTTGTAGCTTTGTTAAGGTTGTAGCCTAAGAAACTAGGGGGTTGGAGCCTCCTTCTAGTTGTTGTAGGTAAATCAGGGAGTTGGAGCTTCCTTCAAGTTGGAGACTGAGAATTAGGGGGTTGGAGCCTCCTTCCAATTGGAGCTGGAAAATTGGAAGTTGGTTCTTCCTTAGAGGTAATTCTTTGAAATATAGGAAAAGCATTTTGTGGTTTTCTCCTGCATTGGGTTTCCACGTAAATATTGATGTGCTGTGTATTTGTGGATGTGTCTATGATAATTTATTATGAATTGATGGATGATGATGTTTATGATGAACTAATATATTGATGATGAAATGATTAACACCATTGAATATGTTAAAATAATATATATTGTGGTTAAATTTGTTATAAAGTGGTCCTACTGATTCACCCACCCCTCTCAGTATTTCAATAATTGGAATCATAGTAGGTTCCTTCAGGAAATAAGTTAACCATTGAAAGGAATACCATGGAGTGGAGTATAAGTGGATTATGAGTGGAGTACCAATGTTCAATGGTTTGGACTATGAGAAATGGAGCAGAAGGACAATTTTTTTTTTGCAGGCACAAGGATATGATATTTGGTATACAGTTGTGATAGGATACAATGCTACAAATAAACCTAAGACTACAACCAAGAAAGAATTGAAGAAGAATAAGAAGATAACAATGGATTTCATTTTGGAAGGACTATATGATTCGGTAAAAGACAAAGTGGGTAAATGTTCATTAACTAAAGAACTTTGGGATAAGCTACAAAATCTCTATTTTTCTCCCATCACAGGATCAAAGAATGCCAAACAAGATGAAAGTACAAAACAAGAAGAAATATGCTCATCGTGTCAGATAGATTCAAAAGAAAAAAAGTACGAAATCAACGAATGTGAGTACTTTTTCTTTAATTATGAATAATGCGGACATCTTGAAATTGAATGCCCTTTTTTGAAGATTGAAAGTTATGAGAAATTAAAAAAACCCAATGAAATAAAAGAAAATCCTGAGATTGAAAAGGAAAGGGATCATGAAGCATAATTCAATCAAAACTTGAAGATGAAATAATCACATTTAATATCCAACTTGAAGAAGCAAAGCGAATAGAAGAATTCATCAAGAATAAGATAATGAAGAAAGAAGAAGAGGTGAAGAAGATTGAAGAAGAATTTTTCATGTTAAGAGTAAAAGTTGTCAAGATTAGTACAAACATTGAAGAAGCATCCACATCATCAACAAAGAAAGTTGAAGAACCAAAAAGCAATAATGAAGAGAAGCCTAATAATTATGCAGAAATCATTAATGTTTTAATGAAGAAGGAATAATTCAAGCCCCTGAAGAAGAACATCCCATAAGTGCAAAAGACTCAAAGAGAAGATCATCAACATCCAAGGATGGAACTCAGAAGGACTACGTCACAAATAAGATCATACACTCCCAAGTATGTTTATTTATTCTATGGTCATTGTTTTTATTGTACTAACTTTGGACATAAATCTGCAGATTGCAGGGCTCATGGAAGAAATGTTCAAGAAAGAAAAGCTTATGTGGCCCCACATAACATTGAATGCTACAAATTCCATAACTATGGACACATAGCTCATGATTGTAGAAGCATGATCGATACTTCTATGAAAGAGAACATTGATATCATATATAAGAAAGTATGGACAATAAAACAAGAACATGTGAATAAAGACCCGGTCCCAAAGATCACAAGATTTGCAGTAATACGAGAAAGAAAAGAAGAACAGGTGAATAAAGAACACGATCAAGATATTGTACTTTCAGTAATTGTAGTGTGAGATCAATTCACATGCATAAAGGAATAAGTCATATTTCATAGATATGATGAGTCTACAGATGAATAGGAATATGACTTTGCATCAAAGAGGGTATTCTTCGAAGCCATCCATCTTGGAGACTCCCAGTAAACATGTATGTTGAATAGGGGGAGTCTATGCAACAACTATTAAAGTTTAGAGATCTGTCCTTTAGACAACATGAAGTGTTTCAGAGTGGTTCAATGGTAGCGATACATAATGATAAATTGATCGATTGAGAAAGCAATGTGCCAACACAGGTGTCAATTGGCATTTACACAAGCATGGATATCTTCAGTACAAGTTGTTCCATACATGTAGAGTTTGGTTTGCAAATAGAGAAGACTAATGGACACATTTTATATGTAATGAACAGTTGCAACTATGAAGACTTCATGATAGTACAGTAATAGATGGGTCAACATTGTGGACAATTGAGTAGAAGATTTATGGACAGTATGGACATAGATGGATTTGTAAGAACACTTAGAAGGTTTAGATAGATATATGACAGTGGTTCAAAGATTGGTTTAGAGATTGGTTTAGAGAATGTTGAGTGATTATGATAAAGGGATATTTTAATGATTAAAATTTGAATGCTTAATCTTGAATTCTTTTTGTATATGTCAGTTGATTTACATGAGGAAGCACCAATGGATAATAACTCCAAAAGGAACAAAATACATGAAGACCCACATTTATCTACACACCAACATGAAGAGAAGTCATTAGAGAGAGATATCCAAAAGGGAATATTTGTAGCATACATATAGGGAGACATACCCACAGGGGGAGCTATTCCTTTTCCCATGATTAGTTAGAGAAGGTATAGTTTTAGGAGGAGACCTATGAACAGGGGGAGTTAATCCTTTGTTAAAGGGAGAGAGATAATTATCAAATCCATGAAGATAGGAGGAGCAGCCCCAAGGATAGTTTAGATATAGGGAGCATCCCAAATGACAATACAA
Source organism: Picea mariana (assembly GCA_032191745.1). Taxonomy (NCBI): domain Eukaryota; kingdom Viridiplantae; phylum Streptophyta; class Pinopsida; order Pinales; family Pinaceae; genus Picea; species Picea mariana. The sequence goes on from JASDQU010947194.1 coordinate 24,206, forward strand.
ATAAGGGGAGAATCCCCAAGGAGAGTTCAGTCTGGGGGAGTAGCGCCAAAGACATATACCCTTTTCCATTGATGTCAAAGGGGGAGAATGAGAAACATTAATGAGGAGTGATGGCCACAAGAGGAGCATGAGCATGACTATTTCCATGTCTAAGTGTTGACATCAATTCCAAAGGGGGAGATTATTGGAGAGGTGGTTTGGAAATTTGGTTTTCATTAATGTCAACCCTTAGATATTGATCTTGTAGATTGATGTCAACCCTTAAATATTGATTTCAACCCTTGGAGAAGTCCAGTAGAAAATTTTGATAGCCCAAGAGGTGTAGTTAAGGAACTCGAGTATGTTTGAGGAATAAAGACATGAATATCAGTGAATTTCCAGGTAAGACTATCGGATATGGATATTACATGTCGTTCCATGTTTGGTGAAATGTGGTACACCACGTGGTTCCTCAAGGTTAGTGAGATATGGCCTTGTGAAATTGGAGGACCCTCAAGAGTAATCTAGAAGCCCCTAGAAGGTCAACAAGAAACCAATTATTATAGAATCTTCTAAAAAGTCATCAAGAAGTTTGCTAGTCAAAGTGGTTATAACAAGAAATTAATTATGGGTAAAGTAGTTGTAACAAAAATTTTTCTAGTCAAAGTGGTTGCAACAAAGTATTTATGATTTGACTAATTAAGTAAAAGTTGGTTGCAACAAGAAAGCGGGTTAGCCTTATAATATGGAAAAGGGGTAAAACCATTACAAGGTATCCCCTAGGGGAAGGCTCTTGGCAAGTATAAATAAGAGAACTGAGGACTCCCATTGGTACCTAATGAAGACATATTGAACGCATATTGAGTACATTGAATATCTGTATTGTAAAGTATTATGGGCAGGTACAATTGACAAATCTGAAGTGACAAGTCTAAGGTAGTGAAGGTATGAAGGAGAGAGTTTCAGAGTTGCAGACAGTGTGACAGTTCTAGGGTTTCTAAGGTTATCTGTGAGTTTCATAAGAAGAAGTCACACACATTTGCGAGCCTAAGGAATAGAGAAGCGTGAACATTCATGATCTTCAGAGTGATAGGGTCGCATACATGAATTCGTGAGCTACAGAGTAGATAGGGCATAGACATCCACGTGATGCAATAGAGGAAAGAAAGAATATTCACGCACAATAGAAGCGCAAAGTGCAGATCTGTGAAAGATCTTGTGAAAGCTTGAGAAGTGATGCCTGTTCCAAGTTGCAGGATATGAGGAGAGACTACATGTATGTTTGTCAGAGATCAAATACAATAGGGTTACTATAGAGTTAAAGGTATGTTCAAGGTTATGTTTTGAGATTGTATCTTATTAGTGTTGTGAAGCATGCTTGAGGCATGACTTTGTGAGGTTTGGGATATAATTTCTTGGATGTTTGGTGTATGTTTTAATGTGTGGTTTGAGGGAGATCTCTTGAGGCACATTGTTGGTGCATATCTAGATTATATTGGTATATCTTGTGGTGCATTGTTAGAGGCATTTGGTGGTGTTCTTGGTATATGATCTATGAGATTAGTTCTGGTCTTATTTGATGCACATCTTGGTGAGGGTTGTGAGTTGTCGTGAGTAGTTTTGTTTGATGCACATCTTGGCGATGGTTGTGAGTTGTTGTGAGTAGTTTTTTTTTATGTACATCTTGGTGATATTGTGCATATGGTTGAGATATGTCTTGGTGATTAGATATAGTTTGGTTGATGAGATTAATGTGACAAGTTGTTGAGACAGGTTGATATGATAGGTTGATATGACCTGTTTATTGTGACAGGTTGTTGGTACATGTTGTGACATGTTGTTGGTATAGGTTGTGATAGGTTGTTTACAATGTCAGGTTGAAAGTGGTAGTGGTTGATTCATTAGTTTGACAGGTTCTCTACATTTATATTTCAGGGCGACAAGACGGGGCAAGGATAGGTGGTTGCATCCACCTTCCATTTGGAGCCAACGAACTAGGGAGTTGTATCTTCCTTAAGGTTGTAGCCTGAGAAACTAGGGGGTTGGAGCCTCCTTCCAATTATAGCTGGTAAATAAGGGAGTTGGAGCTTCCTTGAGGTTGGAGCCTCCTTCCAATTGGAGCTAGAGAATTGGAAGTTGGTGCTTCCTTAATGTATTTCTTTTACATATAATAAAATCATTTCATGGTTTTCTCCCACATTGTTTTTCCATGTAAATATTGGTGTACTGTGTATTTGCAGATGTGTCTATGATTGTTTATTATGAAATGATGGATGAAAATGTTTATGATGCAATAATATATTGATGATGAACTGATGAACATCATTGAATAAGTTAAAATAATTTATATTGTGGTTAAATTGTATTTAAAGTTCTCATACTGATTCATCCCCCCCCTCTCAGTATTCCAACACATAATCCTTACACATGAGCCACCCACAACTATAGTGTTGTGGAAGACTTGGCCCAGATACCATGTGCCGTGTCTATGCTTGAAGTCCTCCAATGCTTCTCAACATAACATAAATCCTTGTGTTATTCCATAGGTCAGACCTCAGAGTTAAGTTTCGTAACCTTTCGATTCTACTCAGGTTACTCATAGGCTCTCCTATCAGGTCTCCTTCTAGATCATGGTGCGATTGATTGGGAAAAAAATCTACCAAACGATGGTGGATGAATGATCCTTGAATTGCATAAGGTCTAGTTCTTGTTGGAAGGCCCTTGAGTCTCTTAAGTGTAATACATATACAACACTATTAAAAGAATTTGATGGAAACATGTTCCAACATCATGGAATACTCACTTCATTTCCCATTGAGTTATATGGTAAGATTTTTTATGTTGATGTGGAGGTTGACGATGCACCTCTTGAGGACAATCTATTACTTGAGTGTACTTGGTTTTATGAGATGACTACAGTTGTCTCGTCAGTCTTTATGGTCCTACACTTCCTTCACCAAGGAAAAATCATTACGATTGATCATCTTGCATTCTGCACCCTAAACCTTGGATCCAATGCGGGGTCTAATGTATCCTTTGTCAGTGATACCACATATTCTTATATGAATTCAGTTTCAAGGATGTTCAAATATCCTTCCTTGATGGGAATTTTTCCTCTTCCCCTGTCACCTCCCACTGCAAATATCACTCCTATCAACATGATTTTTTCATTTACTAGTTGATCCCTCATGTATTTTTATCCTTGGGTGGTACCTCGTTCCAAGGATGTTGAATCATCTGGAGCATTCATGCCTCTTACCTCGATAGAGATTGTCTATCCAATAATCCCATCAAGATCTGTTGATACTTCTTAGGAGCTCCATCCTCATATGGAGTGTGATCAACCTACTCCACCTATATGGGTTGTTGACTCTCCATGTTCACATGACATCCTATATTTTAAGTTACCTTCAAAAGAGGCCATCCTAGAAGTCATGGCTTCCTTAGATCATCCAAAGGATGAGGTGATGCATTGATCATCTTTTCCTATTTTGGAATTGATGAGATTTGACATGATGAGTTTTGATCTGAGACTAGGGGAATTGGATGGGGCATCCAATGAAACCCCTAGTCTCACTCATTTTCCACCTTGGTTTTCTTTTTTAGACCTTACCACTAAATTCTCTACTATCCCTTCCTCAAAAAAAAATTGTTTCGTACCTACTTCATGTCTTGATGGATCCCACCAAGGAGATTTCATGGCTCACGAGACCACTGAAGATGAGTATCTTTGACAACATAGATTCATTTCTATGTGGCACGGCCCTATTATGGTGTGCCACATGATTCTGACAATAGATAATGTGTTCATCAGATATGGAAAATATCCTTGTCATGATCCTAGCAATGGGCTCTACTTGGTGTAAAGTGTTAGGATGCATAATGCCTTGTACATAGGTGTGTGAAATGAGTGTTTTTTATATATCATATTTGGAAAATACAAAAATATTTCCTTTTGATATTTCATTATGCATTTTGACCCCCAGAATCTAGTTTACTTGTGTTGACATGATTACGAGGACTCTTTTTTATGGAAATGATGACTTCCCTTGAACTTGAGTTACATGTTCCCAAACTGGCATATAGGTATATGGTTTTCTCTGCATTTACCACCTTGCATTGTTAACTATCCATACTGCTAGCACTATGCCTTAGGTTTGATCTCGACTGATTGGAACACTATCTATTCCTTCTACATGTCGTAAATGGTCTGGTAGTGCCTACCCTTCATGGGAACCCTAATTATCACCTAGATTTCCATTTGGTGCCCATTCTACATTTTCCTGTAGGCTCGAGAGCCCTCCTTTAGGCCCTCCATGAAATGAATATTGAGCCTCATTTCTCTCTCTTCATATTTATTCTGGACATATCCAATGAGGGTTGTCAAACATTTTTTTTTCTTAATGGTCACCTATGGATTTGTTTCTCACATCATGATCTCGTCATTGTGCTGTTGTTTTCCCATATCCCGCTTATGGCTTTGCAGTAGCCTTGAACATATTCCTCTTGCATTATTTGGCATCTATTTTTCATCCACCTACCCATGGAGAGAAAAACTACTAAAAGTGGATCTCACTTGATTGTACCATTTGAATTCATTTTTCTTAGGTCAATTCCATGCTCTTGGAACATGGAAGCATGTTGTAAGCCACTCGTTCTCTCCTATAGAGTATACTTTTATCTCATTTTCGGAGTCGTAAAAGGACACAAATAAGGAACATACCAAGCATACTTGAATCATTCTTTCAATAATTTTAAACCATGAAGGAGATTGAGCATAATTTTATTCCTCTTTCGTGCTCGTTAAACCATGAAGGAGGCAAAAAATACAAACAAAAATAAAAAAAAGAGTGGGTTTTTTTCACCATTGGTCTATTCTCAAAATGGAAGCATTATTCGAGTCACCCTTGAACATGGCACTTGTTTGATTCCTCATCATACAGTTGGGTTTTGTATTTCCTAGGAGACATCCCAGTAATATGAGCCAGAGATACTCCTCTGACTGGTTACTCTTCCAGCAATCATGCATAGTTATTCAATGCCTCCCGCGTTGTTGCACTATATTTATCCAACTCTTGTGTCTTTCTACCAAGTCACTATTGTGTCGTGATATATGTTCAAGGGAAGTTTAATCCTGAGTCAAACATTTTCTTTTTTTCAACATTTCAAGTCGACCATCCCTGTGTTAGTTGTACTTAGTGATGCTCTCTCTTCACATCATCTCTCGGTGTATGTTTCAAGTCGATTGATGGGGGATACATCAAGGCCCTCCTTTGGTGGATATCCTCCTATCGACTTCAACACATTATCTAGGAGAGCGATCTATAAACCAACTAGTACCTTGGAGCTTACAGTACTCAGTGGTAGGCTTCCTGATGATTGACAGTGGGTTTACATCATTGACTCTTGATCGATTGACACTACGTGTGTTTGACACTATATCATCTATTCAAACTCTCTAGATTGTACTAGGTACATGTTGTTCTACTTATATGACATCCTTCTATTAAAATTCAACTCAGAATATGTTCTACAATATGTAATGCTACTTCATATGCTGGATTATACTAAATCTCTACTACCTTCACCATCCTTTTCATGACTATTTAAACAGTCTTAGTCGTGAAACACAAGGAGGTGAAATCTTTAGCAAATCAGTCAATTGTCAAATTTATATATTCGATTACATATTTTAAGATTCATCCTCATGACACGAAGTGTATGAGGATGAAGCAATAAACAAACAAGCTTATCATAACCTTGCCAGAGCTTTAATGATTCAACAAACATCCAACAATTATCTTTGGTATGATCTGGAGCTAAAATTGGTTTATTCTGCTTCCTATATTGGTACCAGATCGTGACAGGTGAGATTCGGTAAATGGTTTCAGATCAGAACAGTGCACAAGTGGTTGGTACCGGACTAGAACAGTCTGCAGCCATTGGTACCAGATCGCGACAGTGAATGGTTCAGTACCGGATCTGAATGGAAGGTGCGTTTGGTACCAGATTCAGACAGTGGAAATCTGGCGCATAAGTTCCGTATGGTTGAGCTGGTACAGAAAGGATGGACTCATCTAGAGGTCAAAGTTTACACATGGAAAATTAAAACATTAGTACATGAAACATTTAGTCTCCTAGCTCAATAAACCACAAAAATGCATGAATTAATTATACTTTACCTTATGACCTCATCAATGGCTAATGGTAGTGTTCTTTGTCATTTATCCAAGGTGAGGTAAGAAAAAAAGGTATAGATGAGGAGTATAATAGGGTAGTGGGGATGTCAATTTATAGGCTCAACATTCCCCCATGCCAAAACCATTGCATGTCCTCATGCAACTGAAACAAACCCAAAATTTTTCAAAATTTGAGATTCCATTCTTTACTTATGTGGATCAATGATGTTGATGGTTGAGGCTTCTGCTTTCAGCTCCCTTTTTATGACCCTAATTTATTGTAAGAGTCTTAGTACCTTCTTGAGCTTATTATAAGTCTCTTCATGGTCATATTGAAGTTGTTGGCTGGTTGCCTTCAGTTGCTCATTTTCCTTTTTGATATACCTGTCCAATAGTTGGTATTCCTTCACTTCTTGTTTGAGTTCCTGGTTTTATTTTTGTATCTCCCCAATATTTTTCTTCATTTGTGTTTTTTTTAAGGTCCTTGTTGACTCCATTGTTTCTGGCTGGATGTATTCTCTTTCCTCCACTTCCTCCCTCATCCCACATAAAATAATAGTGACTTGTTCCTCAATCAAGCTAGGGATGTCATCATGGACTGATAGGTCTTCAGAAGGGGAGGTAAGATCTATTGGATCTTCATGTGTATGATGACTGACAACTACTTTTCCTTTTTTTTCCATGCTCCTTGTGGTTCTTTTACAAGGGGGTACTCGATCATGGATTCTCACAGGATTCTTTTTCTTCTTTTCTGTTTGTGGAATGGTTATAGGGGATTGTTCTATAGATTGTTCACTTTTATTTTCTGAGTTATTCTTCTCTTTCCTCATAGTTTTTGTCTTATGAACCTTCTCCTCAAGTTCTACTGTTGAAGTCTCCTCTACTAATTTGGTTTTACCTTTTGATTCTTGACTTTTAAAAATATTATTGACTGTGGAAGAGGGCCCTGCTTGTTTACTATCTTTATCATTTTGGCTCACTCTTCTGGATGATGATGGAGTTACCTTATATTTCTTGCCCTTTTTCTTTTGAGGTTCCTTATCTTTCTCTGGAGCAAGCTGGGCTTCTTCTACAGGTTTGTTTTCTGTGGGAAGGTGTTGAGTGATGAGAATTTTCCATCTAATCCTTTACTTCCTGATTTCATGTATAACTAACATCTTAATAAGACCTTGATGGTAAATGCCAATCTTCTCAGTTTTGGATAGGGATTTGACACCACTTACCATCTTGTTCAGACTCATCCATAAAAAATATGGGAAATCAATTTCAGGGCCTCCTTCAAAGTGCAATAGAATCCTAAGATGATATATGAAGGTTACAACATATCTTCCCTCACAAGTGAGGAATTGTTGAAGACTAGCAAGCATTGGATGATATTCTTCCTTGATATAGTTCCTAGGAATCCCCTTTTTCCAATTAGGGTGATAATAGTCTTCTTTCAAAAATCGTTGGCACATTTCCTTGTTGATTCCTAATCCTTTGAAATACTTGTCTCCTCTGTTAGGTAATCCCATTGCTTCCCTTAAGGTTTCTTCATTGATTGTTAGTTGCAGATTTCCTATGTGCGCAATCTCTCCATCATAACCTTGAATAAATGTGTGAGATACCTTCTCATGAAAACCTGTGAATTTCTCCAAAAATGGCATCCATCCTTCTCTAGCATACTTCTCTCTACACAGCTGGAACTCCTCAGTCTCTCTATAAATATAGAAGTCTGGTTCATGTATACTTACAACCATATTTATAAATTGTGAGAAAAAAATTGGTCTGTAGCACAAGTATTTAGTTAGCTAATAAGGGTAAGGGTTTGGTACTGGAGATCACAGCGAGGAGTAAGCTCGAAACTGGAGAAAAGTTGGTAACGAAAAAAAAAACTATGGTGATGGTGTCGCTAATTCGGATGGTGAGTTTAAGTAAAGATGCCATAAAGGAAAATTAGGACAAGATGAGGCTCATATGGATGGCTTCGCCACCCAAATAAGCCATTTCATTTCTGATCGTTAGTGCAATGATGGGGACAGAACATTGGGTGTCGAAGCATTATTGTTGTTAGGTGATTAGACTTCTGAGTGGTAAATTTTGATGTTGAATCATGGCGTATGACACAAGAAAAATTTGTGATTTCTTAAGGACAAAGCACGCTCGTGGCTCATCATTACTAGAGATGCTCCATATTCACTCTTTTGACGTGATTTTACCTTCAATCATTTTCAACTGCTTATGTGATGAGAGGATTGATTAAGGTTAGGCATATGGGTATGAGGGAAGTGATTGTTAGGTGCATGGTTTTAATATTAAGGTCATAAGATATAGTATACGTTTTCATACCTCTTGTAGTTTTATAAGCAAAGGAAAATAAATAATACCATGTTACCTTTGTTTTTACCATTGTATAATCAATACCCATAACATATGTGTCTGCATTTGTATTTGAAGCTTGCATATTCTCAGAGTTCATCTTTTTAGGCTAGAGTTTTCTGGAAGCTTGGTACCGAAATTTCCTCTACTTCATGAGACTTTTTTATTCTGTGCTTGTCTTCTTTTGTGTCTGGTTCTGTAGTGTTGTAGGGTAAACCTGCTGGTTTCTGAGGATGAGGTGTGAGTCTAAAAAAGAGTTTTGAAAAGAGCTCTTTGACCCTCCCCCATGCCAAGGATGTTGCATATCCTTATGCAAGAAGATCTAACATCCTGTATCATAAT
>JASDQU010947195.1:36999-49714 GCA_032191745.1 Picea mariana
ACTGGGCGACGCAGTTTTCTATGCATTACCAGAGAGTTCATGTTAGGACAGATCAGAATTATTGAAAAATTAAAGAACAGTCGACAACAAATCAAGTATCCCGATCAAAATAAAAAAAAAATCACACAGTCTAGTGTCGGATGTGTTTCTGTCCAAATGCAATCCGGTAACAAATATTAATTATGAGTGAGATGATATTTAAGAAACTGACTCCAATACCGTTGACAGGGCCGCTGCTGCTAGCAAGCATCCATATCCTTGGCAAGGATGTCAATTAACCCACTCTGACACCTCTACCCTGTCCAAGTATTATCAATTCAAGATGAAGGACATTTTACGATTAATACCAAAAGTCATACCTAATAATTTTCTTGAACCCGACATTGCTTCGNAGTCATACCTAATAATTTTCTTGAACCCGAGATTGCTTCGCTGCCTGCAGGCCTGTTCAGTACCCCGACGAAGTTGCCTTGGAATCATGCATGCATTTACCCGCTGCCTGCAGACTTGTTCAATATCTCGGTGGGTTTACAGACACTTCCCACACCTTGCAGTTCTTTCAACTCTCTAGAAGTTATTTACAATTTGACATAAAATTTATGATCTTCAAGAGAGCGGGGTGATGCTGAAAATTTTAGACTTTGAAAAACTTGATATTTTCCAATTTAAATTTTCATTTGACGACCTTCATCATGATATGAACTTAGTTTTCTGATAAGAAAAAAATTTCAAGGATAGGAAGGCATAATTGAGTTGTTTTCTTTAAAAACAGGGACAAGATAAAGAGTTTTAATGATGATCGCATCTTCTCGTGATTATAAAGTGAAACCAGGAAGACTATTTTGAACATAATGTTTCCTTTACTAGTCTGAATTTTAGCAATTTGAAACACTGATGCTTTGAAATGACCTTGACTGCTGCCTTTCTGATGAGACTTCTAGTTTCCTTTCATGAACTAAATGGCGACCTAGACATAAATTTATTCAGAAATCAGTGAAAACAAAAAAAATCAAAAGAACCAAAATCAAAAGACAAAAAGGAAAATTAAAATAGAAAAATATGTACAAAGAGGTGCATATGGAATTATTAGGAGAAATACCTTTTGAGAGATTGGTCATTCATGAGCTTGAGAGTCTAACGGGCATGTAGGAGTAGAAACTAGCACCGAAAACTGAGGAGATCCTCCCATGATGTTGCTTGAGAGTCTAACAGGCATGTAGGAGGAGAAACTAGCACCGAAACCAGAAACGCAACAAGTTCGAACGTGGTTTGCATATAGAATACAATGTCTCAGCAAAAAGAAGTGTGGTTGAAAAGGTAGTGGAGGTGAGTATAAAATAGAGCTTGGATGACTAGATTTGCATTTCCCCCCCAACTAATCGGATTGGCTCCAGGTGCATCAATTTAGCACAAGTGGTGAGAAAACAAGAAAGCGTGCTTTTATATCTTCATTACTTTAACACATAGGATTAGTCACGTACCTCATATCTTACCGCACATAATGGTCTGTCGGAGTAATCGCACTATCCAACTTCCATCTGAGTTGCGTGGAATAGCTGACATGATGAAGGATAGTGTGAGAAATGATGATATGACAACTAGAGCAGAGATGGAGTCCTTTCTGTAGTTGATCAGTTGGAAATCGCCGGATGTGGAGTCAAGTAATGATGAAGCAACACTTTTGGATAGAGAAAGTGGAAAAATATAGCTACGATATTAACAAATCAGCGGTGCTGCAGCATGGAAAGATTGTAGATCTGGAGTAGCAGCATTGGAAAAAATGCAAAAAAGAAAGAGTGAAGTGGCAAGAAAGAATAACAACGATCAGTGTATCAGCAGGTACTTCGACCAGAATGGCAGAGGTAGGTGTAACAACAAATGAGATGCTCGGAAAAGAAAGTGTAACTGCGTGAAAAAAGACCATTGTGTAACAGTAGGGAAATTGGCCAATTTGTCAGAAAAGGGTGTAACAGTAAGGAAATCGGCCAAGTTATCGGAAATGGGTTTAACAATAGGAAAATTGACCAATTTATCAGAAATGGGTGTAATAGCAGGAAAATCAGCCAATTTATCGGAAATGGGTGTAACAGTAGTAAAATTGACCAATTTATTGGAAATGGGTGTAACAGCAGGAAAATCGGCCAATTTATCGGAAATGGGTGTAACAGTAGGGAAATCGACCAATTTATTGGAAATGGGTGTAACAACAGGAAAATCGGCCAATTTATCGGAAATGGGTGTAACAACAGGGAAATCGACCAATTTATCAGAAATGGGTGTAACAGTAGTAAAATCGACCAATTTATCAGAAATGGGTGTAACAGCAGGGAAATTGGTCGAACGCTACATCACTTAGTTTTTAGGAAGTTTGTCAATCTTCCATAAACTAATCGTTTGACTCCTTTATTTTTCCTGTACTCAACCTTGTTGTTCATCAATTCACATGTACACACATAACTGCCTGATACCCTTCAAGGCTGAATTTATTAGCATAGTAAAAAAAATAAAAAAAATCAAACAAAAACAGAGAAATTCAAATTTTGTTGAGTTTATTTATATACAAGGTCTGAGCAAAATAAGTCCTAAGGTTCAGAAGGGGAAGGAGAAATCTCCTTTTCTTTTAAGAATTGATAACCTGTATCGACTGTACATCTAGATTTGATTTCTGCCTTGGACAGTGGACGCTGATACAGACGCAAGCGATGACCATTTGCATGTAACTGTGTATTGGATCCATCAATAGTAATCAACCTGATTGTCCCGTTGGGAAAAACATTATCTACCTCATAAGGTCCTAGCCATCGTGTACGCAGCTTACCCTGAAATTCTTTAAAGTGCAAATCATACAACAGAGCCCAATCTCCTTTCTGGAATAATTTCTTCTTGATGACTTGGTCATGCCATTTTGTTCTTTGTTGTTGAATCACCGAGGGTTGATGAATAACGTCCAAACGCTTTTCATCAAGCTCATTGAGCTGCTGCAGTCTGGCCTTCTATGCCATAGTCAAGTCAAGGTTGACTGCTGATGCAGTTCTTAAGGTTTTGATTTCGAATTCAATGGGAAAAACAAGGCTTTTCCATATACCAGCTCATAAGGAGAAAAACCAATTGTGTTTCTCCAAGTAGTTCGGTAAGCCCATAGAGCTTCATGCAATCTGTCTGTCCAATCCCGATGATGTTCTCTCACTGTTTTAGTAAGAATGGCTCCGATAACTTTGTTGGTGCTTTCCACCTGGCCATTGCCTTGTGGATGGTATGGAGAAGCTATTCCATGTAAAACATGATATTTACTGAGTAGGGCTTCAATCTTATGTGATGTGAAAGGGGGTCCTCCATTTGTTATTAATTCTCTAGGAACTCCAAACCTAACAAAGATGTCTTCAAAAAAGAATGCTAAGACAGATTCTTCTGAGGCCCTAATGAGTGATTTCGCCTCGACCCACTTGGTCATGTAATCTGTACATACCAATATATAGACTTTATGATTAGAAGGTGGGTTAATGGGCCCTATGAAATCCATGGCCCATCTCTCAAAAGGCTCTAACACTACCTGAGGCTGGAGAGGCATCTCATCCCTATGATTTGGCTGACCCATTCATTGGAAACTGTCACAAGTTTGAACGTATTTCTTGGCATCTTGAAATATGGTGGGCCAAAAATAGCCCATCCTTAAAATTTTATGCCCTGTCCTTTTATCAACAAAATGACCCCCACAAGGGCCATCATGGCAAGATTTCAGCAGATCATACACTTCATCATCCCTTACACATCTCTTGATTTCTTGATCCAGGCCTGTGTAGAAAAGGTATCCTCCTATCCAACTATATCGAGCACTCTTCTGAATAATCTTACTTCTTTTGTGAGAATATAGATGGGGAGGTACCTTCCCTACAACCAAATAATTAACAATGTCTGCATACCAAGGTGAGTGAGCATATAGTGCAAACAAATGTTCATCTGGAAAGAAATCATCAACAAGTAAATTATCATCATTTATATGTAATCTTGAGAGAAAATCAACAACCACATTTTCTTTTCCTGGTCTATCTACTATAGTGATGTCAAATTCTTGTAGTAGTAACAACCATCTTGTTATTCGAGCATTAGTAATAGGTTTATTCATCAGATATTTAATTTTTGTATGATCAGTATGAATAAAACTAGGATAACCAGTGACATAATGCCTGAATTTATTGATTGCATAAACTACTGCTAAGAATTCTCTTTCAGTAACTGTATAATTTAATTCAGTAGGAGCCATGTTCTCACTGATATAGTAGATAGCATAGGGCTCTTTGTCTTCATGTTACCCTAGTACTACACCAATTGTAGTATCTGAGGCATCTGAAGAAATGTGAAATGACAGAGCCCAATTGGGCCCTCTCAAAATGGGAGCTGTGGACAATTTCTGTTTCAGATATGTAAAAGACAATTCACAGTTGTCAGTCTGACGAAAGTCAACATCTTTTGTTAATAGAAAAAACAAGGGGGAAGCAAGTTTGGATTTTTTTTTAATGAATCTCCTGTAATATCCAGCATGCCCTAAAAAACTTCTTACCTCTTTCTGAGTTGACGGAGTTGGAATGTCCAAAATTACCTGGATTTGGCTGGGTCTACCTGAATTCCTGCATAAGAAATGAAGTGTCCCAACACTACACCCTCACTCATCATCATATGGCACCTTTTTGTACTTAAAGAAAGATGAGTCTGTATACATATTTTGAGCACTTTTTCCAGATTAGACAAAGGTTCATCGAAATCAATGCCATAAGGTGTAAAGTCATCCATGAATATCTCCATACAACCATTCACCATATCAGAAAAAATACCAATTACAACTCTCTGGAAAGTGGCTGGTGCATTACACAAGACAATTGGGAGAACCTTGTAGGCAAATGTACCCCAAGGGATGGTAAAGGTGGTCTTATCATGGTCCTGTAGAGCTATTGTTATCTAGTTATAGCCACTGGATCTGTCTAAGAAAGAGAAAAAAATTTTCTCAGCTAGGTTGTCCAGAACCTGATCAATAAATGGTAGAGGGAAATGATCCTTCTGTGTGGCCTTATTCAGGGCTCTATAGTCCACACACACTCTCCATTTTCAATTCTTTTTAGGAACAATAAAAAACAGTGAGACCCACTCGTTGTCTGATATAGGGTAAATAAAATCGGCATTGAGAAGTTTCTGGAGTTCCTCCTTAACAATTTATTTAAGGTTTGGGTTCATCCTCCTTTGGGTTGGCAAATGGATCGTCATTCTTCTCTAATGTATATATGGTGGGTGCATAGTTCATAGGAAATGCCTTTCATATCCATGTAATCCTAGGCAAATGCTTCTTTATGTTCAATCAGTAATTTTATCAATCTGCGGGTTTCCGCAGTGGATAGATCTGGATTGATATTCAAGGTTTTTCCAGGTTCAATTTCTACAATGATGCTCTTAGAATTGACTTTAGGAAATAATTCATGTGTTGTTGTTTCATCATCTGTTGTTACAACATTTTTTGTTATAGCGGTTGTTGTTACAGCTGAATCATTTTGATTTTCAGTGGTTTCTGAGAACATTACTGAGCTCATCTCTCCCTGGGCGATGGGGTTGAAGACTCTAATCAATCAATGGTGCGTGTTCCGTGAAACAATAGAGGAGTCACAAATAAAGCAGTTGATTAATTCATCCTCTGTCTCATCTTTGAAGCTTAGGGATTTTCCTATGGTTAGCACAGGCAGAGCACTTTCATCCTCAGTGTCCATCCATAAAGAATTTTCAGGTTCCGTATTGGGTGTAACATGAGGATACAGGGTCAATTTTTTTGTGTCATAACCATTAGATATGGTCATGGAACTGGATCTATAACCAATGAAAGCATCATTTGTAGCTAACCATGGTCTTCCCAGAATTAGAGGGTGGCCCCCTAGATGGATTTTGGGTTGCAAAACGACAAAATCAATAGGATACTCTTATGAATCCACTGAAATGACTAAATCATCAATTATTCTGTCTAGTCTGATGGTAGAATGATCAGCTAATTTTAGAACAGTAGGAGTAGGTTGTACTTGTGTTCTAAGTTGCAACAATTATGTAGTTTCTATTGACATGATGTTAATTGTTGCCCCTAAGTTGACTAGCACATGGGGAATAAATGTCTGTCCAATTTTGACAACGACTGTAGGGTTTCCTGGGTCGCCATATTTAATAGGTGGGATTTTGCCTAAAATCAGTTTAGACAAATCCCCCACTACATGTACTATTTGGGGGGTCCCTGGGTTTTCGTCTAGGTATTTTTATACAGAGATCTCTTACAATCTTGGCATAAATAGGGACATCTCTTATCGCTTGCAATAGTGGAATATTAATGTGTAGATTTTGCAATTATCCTAAGAGATTAAAATATGGTAATTCCACAGGTTTGGTAATTGTCATTCTTTTAGGGAATGGTGGGTCTGTTGACTCTATAATAGGTTGGTCAATTTCTTCTATATCAGCAGATGGTCTTTCCCCTGATTCCTTGTCTGAGTCTGAAGATGGAGCATCTTCAATTATTGGCTCGACTATTCTCCCTGATCTTAATTTGATTTCATCACAAGGCATAAGAGTAATAGACAAGGTTGGCACATTGTGTATATCTATGTTTTGAACGACCTTATTATTTGGGTTTGGGTTAGGTTGCATAGGCATCTGAGGTTGTAAGGGAGGATTATTCGATGGGGAATTAGGAGGTAACTGCAATTGTTGCTGCTAGTACTGGGGTTGGAACTGTTGTTGATAGAGGTTCAGTTGGTGATGGTTTTGATAATTGAGTTGTTGTTGAGCGCCTTTCCAATATGGGTTCCATTGTCCATGTTGATTATGTTGATGGGGCATAGGTAACCATGTATTGGGATCTTGATAAGGGGGTGGCATCTGATGTGGAGGGGGGACATTCGTCTAGCCATATAGTGGCTGATTTTTCTAATAATTAAGTGTTGCAGGAGAGAATTGAGAGTTCATACCTTGACCTCTTGGCTGCCATTGTCTCCTTTGTGTTATTAGATAAACACTCTCTACCTCCTCATTAGTTGCCTTCATTGATGCTTTTACTCCTGGTAGGGAGGGACATTGGTCAGTAGCATGATCTAATTCACAAATAAGACATACCTGGACACTATTCAACGGACACTCCCTTGGTGGATGTTTCTTTTTGCATTTCGGACAGAAAATGCACAATGCTTGCTCTGATTCTGCTTGTTTTTTCTTGACTTGCAAAGTGTCTATTTGTGAATCAAAAGAATTAATCATCTTTGTTTTGAAATTTTCTAACAGATTACCTATTTCTTCTCTTGTTGCTCCTCCATTGGCTGATTTCTGTACCCTTGAAAAAGTGGTATCCTTGGTAGATGACCTATTCTTTATAGATCCTTGAGAACATCTTTTACAGAGATCTACAATGTCCTCATAAGATTCCTTAGATATATCTCCCTTTCCAAGCATATTCAGTGTATCTAAACAATCTTCTCTAACTCCTTTTAGGAAAATAGTTTTCAGAATGTCCTTACTCACATCCGGATGACTAGACCTTTGTAGATTATACTGGAGTCGCTCCACAAAATATTCAGGGGTCTGATCCTCCTTCTGAGACATCTTGAACAATTCCTCTCTTCGTTCTCTTGTTCAGCAGTAATCTTAGTACTTGTTCAGGAAAAACTGCCTCATTTGTACCCATGTTGAAATGTTCTCCCCTCCAAGGCTCATGAACCATCTTAATGCATTACCCTTCAATGTAGCTGGAAACAGTTTAAGATTTTATGCAGTGGTAGTGTAGTCATAGCTTCTACACAAAATGTCAAATTCAAATAGAAACTCATCTGGATCCTCAGTAGACGATCCATGAAAATTTGGCAGAGCTGAGAGAGGTATGTTTTTCATAGGATCAATCCCTCGTGTGGGAACATCAGAAATAGGAAAAACCAGGGTAGAGATAGTATTTTCATTATTTACCTGATCTTCATTGTTTTGTGGGTTCTCCTTGTGGAACTCTTCTTCATTATCCCCTTGATTTTCCATATTTGCACTTTCTCTCCACTCAATACGAAAAGTGTCCCACTCTTCTTTAGTGACTATCCGACCGTTGATCTGATAAACCGTTTCTTCTGGATTTTCCCTGTTTCGAGCTATACTTCCTTGATCTTCAAGGTTCTCCAGTATTGCTTGCTTATTTGTTGGTGACAAATATTCAACTTCGACTTCAGCTTCAGCTCCAGCCCTTGATGAAAATGATGTTTCAAGAAAGGGTAGTTTTGAGGACTTCTTGGAGGAATTGCAGAGTGAAAAATAGATCCTAAAGAAGAATCTACTCTAGCTATAATCTCATCAACAAAGGTTTGCCTTCCCAGTGTAGGATTTCTTCCTCCACGTCCTCTAGTACCTGTAGGGTTAGTATTTTGGGGGATACATCTTCGCGTTCCTCGATTCATGCAAACTAATCATTCCCTAGAAAAAAAACTAACGTGCTTACAAAAATCTATAATTATCTTCCTTGGCAACGACGCCAAAATGTTGGGCACTTTAATTGTTTAAATGAATAGAAAATTAAGGTGTTCAATATAAATTGTCAAACTAGGGAAGTCTGTTGTTTCAAGAATCGTGCACAGTCTATGCCAGATTATGAAAGCAACACTAATCTAATTGTAGTAGGGAAGTTTAAAAAGAAACAAAAATTATCACTAACACAATTATGCTGATACAGCTGGAGTTCTACAGAATTGAAATCATAGCTGAAATCTAAACTGATGAGTGTATAATAATCCTGGATTACCTACTCTAATCTAACTTTCTATTTTACTTTTGTAGGAAGAAATTCTCTACTAATTGCAGAAGGAAATCTACTTATTGCAAGAAAGTAATTCACACTTTTATTTTCTTTTACTTGGAAACAAGAATTTAATCTATTGTAGAAAAAGGGAAAGTAGTTCTCCAACAGTGTTCAACAATTGACTTCTAATTCTCACGAGATAGATTTATGCGCATCTAACAGGAAGAAACTAGACTGTAGCAACAACTATATTCTAGAATTGTTTAATAGATAAATCATTCACATCAAAACAACTAATCTAGAATTCAAAACAGAGGGGAATCTATGAGGAAGGTGGGCCCTTTCCTTCTCACTGAATCCACTCAGAGAAATAGGCTACAGTCTGCTAAAGAAATTCAATACACTCTTTTATTGATTTTCCAAAATGTTCTTGTACAATAAGCTTTACTTTATTTCACTTTCTCACAGTNATCTAACTTTCTATTTTACTTTTGTAGGAAGAAATTCTCTACTAATTGCAGAAGGAAATCTACTTATTGCAAGAAAGTAATTCACACTTTTATTTTCTTTTACTTGGAAACAAGAATTTAATCTAATGTAGAAAAAGGGAAAGTAGTTCTCCAACAGTGTTCAACAATTGACTTCTAATTCTCACGAGACAGATTTATGCGCATCTAACAGGAAGAAACTAGACTGTAACAACAACTATATTCTAGAATTGTTTAATAGATAAATCATTCACATCAAAACAACTAATCTAGAATTCAAAACAGATGGGAATCTGTGAGGAAGGTGGGCCCTTTCCTTCTCACTGAATCCACTCAGAGAAATAGGCTACAGTCTGCTAAAGAAATTCAATACACTCTTTTATTGATTTTCCAAAATGTTCTTGTACAATAAGCTTTACTTTATTTCACTTTCTCACAGTTAGAGTCATTCAGATAAAACAAAATTAGAACATCCTTGAGAATCCCTGATTCTCAAGCTGCTCGTACGATATCATTAATACAAGATCTAGAACTAATGTTGTAAGTTAAAACATGTAACAGTAGGTGTAACAACTTTCAGGATCGATGGCATTTGTTGCAACATTCGTGTAACAGTAGAATTGGTGGCACTTGTTGCGGCAGTTGTGTAACAACTTCCAGGATTGGTGCATAGCTACAACAGATTCCAAGATTGGCACATAGTTGTAGAAGCTTCTAAGATTGGCGCATAGCTGTAATAGCTTCCAATATTGGCGCATAGCTGTAACAGCTGGTGTAACAACAACGGACATTCTTCAAGACTTGGATGTTCTATACATTTCGATCATTAGTTGAATCATTTTATGGGTAAAACATGTGAACGTTACCAATCAAACATGCTAAGTAAATGAAAATATAAAAGCAAGATAAATGATTCATACCTTGGGACAAAAAGGTCTTAGCACGCATTATAATAGGCATTAGTTTAGAGATGATAAGATTGAATGGGAAAAATATGTGATGAAAAAGGGACATTTCTGGGTCCTAACAAACATAATATCGGCCGGAGGCGAAAGCATAAAGAGTGAAATCCCGAGAGAAATCGGGACTCATCAAGGAAGGAGACTATATTATTTCTTTTATAATAGAATCAAAAGATTGACTTTCTTGGGGTCCCCAATGATACTGAACATCCTTTTTAATTAAATTCTGTAAAGGTCTTACCATTTCTGAGAAACTTGGGACAAATCTTCTGACGGAATTAATTTTGCCTAAAAATAATTGCATGGATTTTTTGGAGGAGGGAGGGGGGAGTTTGGCAATAGCTTGGGTTCTTTCGGGATCGATGCTCATTCTGTCTTTGGACACTATGAACCCGAGTAGTTTTCCTTTCTCTACCACAAAGACTGATTTCTTAGGGTTGAGAGATATACCATACTTGCGACATCATTCTAGGACAACCCTAAGGTGAGACAAGTGATCTTGTTTTTAGAGAAAACTGTAACGTCATTAAGATAGACCACTACTGATTGATTTAGGAGACAATGAAAAGCATTGTCCATTTCTCTCTAGAAAGTGGCCCTGACATTTATAAGCCCAAAAGGAATCTTCCTGTAGGCATAAGTCCCCCATGGGGTACGAAAAGTAGTTTTAAGTTGATCTGAGGGAGACATGAGGACCTGGTTGTGTTGAAATAATGTAACTGCAAAGTGTATTCTAATTATTATTGTGGTATTATTCATTAGATCAATACCCTATTTCAGATTGATCATGTCGGCTATTGTAAAAGACCAAATCCCCTTTTGCGGATTGGTTAAAGTATAATTGTAATAGGCAAAATAAGAAGTCGTCCCCATAATATATTAAAGAGGCCCCAAAATATATTAAAGGTGGTTATAACCACCCAGAAGAAGAAGTCGTCCCTTCCAGTGAAGAGACACTTCCACACGTGCCATAATTGTATAAATAAGGAGGCTAACACCTCACTTAGACACACACTCACTTGTTCATTGAGAGACAAGTTTCAGAGCTGTATTTGAAGAAGAGAGAGAGAGAGGCGCATTCTTGGGAGAGGACTTTCTGTATTTGTTTGAGTTATCTCTTGGCATTGTATTGGCTATCTATAATAAGGAAGTTTGGTTGGGTTTTCTTCCCCATGAGGGTTTCCCAGGATAAATGATGTGTCTCTTGTGATTGTGTATTTCTCAATGATCCTATCTTATGCTATTGTTATCTAGTGAAATGAAAATAACTCTAATAATAGCTTAAACCTTAACATGGTATCAGAGCTAAGATGAAGAGAGCATCTTTCACAAGAGAAAGTGAAAAATATCACTGCTATCGTACATGCAAATTAGGGATTTTTATTGAAAAAATATTTTAGCCCCAAAACCATCTAGAAAAGTGTGCCCTTCCTCAAGGATCACTTTGGCATCCTTAGCGCAACTTTTCAGTGGCTAGATCTCCCAGAAATTGAAACCTTAGTTTTCACAAAGTACCAGAAAACCTGAGTACCAGAAGTACCAGAGTACCAGAAGTACCAGAAAACCTGAGTACCAGAAGTACCAGAGTACCAGAAGTACCAGAAAACCAAAAGCACCAGTCCATAAATCCGTTGGTCAAGTTTGAGGGGGTAAAAGTTGGATTTTCAGAAATCCGACTGCACTAGCTTACTCGCCTCAGCTCAATGCATCTATCCCCTAGATCAAAATTTCAAAATTTGAATTTTGAAAAATTAGGGTTTCCTCATAAAACCCTAAGCTGTAGTTGCAGTTGCAGTCTCAGAACTAGTTACAGTATCAATTGCAGTTGCAGTTGCAGCCGTAGTACCATTTGTAGTCACCCTTGAAGTTATTAAGAGTTGGTGATCATTACCGTTGCTACTAGATGGTGCCTCTACCTGCAATGTCATTAGAGGTATGTACTCACACATGTTTAAACAATTAAGCTTTAAAGGGTATTTGTAGGAGAAGGGATCTCTTGCCATAGATCCAGAAGGATCTCAAGATCCAACACATTCAAAGGAATGATGCAACCCAGGTGTGATTATTCTGAAATGCATCTATCTGTTATGACATTATTTTGATCAATGTTGCATGTTGTAGCTATGACCATCATTCTAACCTTTGGTCAAAATCTGAGTCAAGGTATTAGATGGATTAAAAGTTGAGATCATAGAGTTTATCCTCTAACCCAACCTTCTGTCAAGATAGCATATTTCCTTGGTACAGAAGACAGGTTGAAGAAAGCAGTCGTTATCTTGAGTGAAGGAGACTTGGAAGAAAAGAAAGCACACTCATTCTTGAGGACAAGGCTCCAGGTTTGATTAATCAAGTTGATAAGATTCAGAGGTACACATGACAAATTGATGACTACCCCTTTACAAGTAACCACTATAGTTGAGATAACAGTCTTTGTAAAGTATTATACTTGGTAGCATGTGAGCATATAGAGGTAAATA
>JASDQU010947197.1:19065-43788 GCA_032191745.1 Picea mariana
CCTATATATACCAAGGAGACATTTTCATTTTGAATCATCTTGTACTTGAACATTTAAGTGGGGTAAAAGGAGGTTGCCCCCTCGAAGAGGCTTATTATATGAAATTATCTCTTTTTCAAGGCGTTGAGTACTTTTCCTGAGGTTTTTCTATGCTATATTGTTGTTTGGTTCTTAAAAAAATATGGCTCATGGCATATGTGTCCAAATTATAGAGAGCTCAACAAGATCACTATTAAATACAAGTTTCCCATTACCATCATTGATGAATTTTTAGATGAACTACATGGAGCAATCTATTTCACAAAGTTGGATCTTTGTTCAGGGTATCATCAGATTAGAATGAAGGAAGGAGATATCCCAGAAATGACATTCAGGCCATGAAGGCCATTATGAATTTTTGGTCATGCCTTTTGGCCTTACAAATGCACCTTCCACATTCCAAGGGTTGATGAATTCCATTTTCAATCTCATCCTTCAAAAATTTGTGCTGGTATTTTTTGATGATATACTAATCTATAGCAAGTCTTGGGAGGATCATGTGAGACATGTTGACAAGGTGCTACAACTACTAAAGGAGCAACAACTATATGCCAAACCATCCAAATTTTTATTTGGGGTGGTGGAGGTATAATATTTGGGTCATATTGTATCTCATGAAGGTGTCAAGGTAGACCCTAACAAGATTAACACCATGATGGACTGGTCGATTCCGAAAACATTGAAGAATATTAGAGGATTTTTGGTTTTGACAGGTTACTACCGCAAGTTTGTTCGGAACTATGGAAGAATAGAAACACCTTTAATGACATTAACTAATAAGGATGCATTTTCATGGACTCCAATGACAACTCAAGCTTTTGAACAACTCAAAGAGGCGATGTGAAAATCTCTTGTCTTGACCACAACAAACTTCACAAAAACATTTATTGTGGAATGTGATGCCTCAGGAAGTGGAATTGGTGTTGTTCTAATGCAAGAAGGAAGCCCCCTTTCTTTTGAAACTTGACCACTCAAGGGAAAGGAATTACACAAACCTATTTATGAAAAGGAAATGATGGAAATGCTACATGCATTGAATGAATGGCACCCTTACCTAATAGCTAGTCACTTCAAGGTCAAAACAAATCATGATAGTCTTAAATACTTCTTGGAACAAAGACTATCTTCAGGAGAACAACAAAAATGGGTGACCAAGATATTGGGTTATCATTTTGAAATCGTCTATAAAAAGGGAAGAATTTTTTTTTGGAAGATGCAATCTCAAGAAAGGATGAATATGTTGAGGCCTTTATTCATGCTATCTCAATCATCCAACCCTATTGGATAATAGAAGGAGGGATGAATGGAAAAATGGCGAAAATGTGTGGACTCTTGTTCAAAGGTTGCATCAGGATTCTAGTGCATCAAATATTTACATGGAAAAATGATTCACTATGGTACAAACATTGCTTATATTTATGTAATAACTCCCAACTCAAACAAAAGGTACTATTGGAATTGCACACCTCTTCGGTAGGAGGGCACTCGGGATTTTTGAAAACCTACCATAGGGTCAAGAAGGAATTTTTTTGGGATGGACTTAAAAATTATGTTCAAAGGTTTGTGGAAGAATGTTTGGTTTGCCAACAAAATAAGGTGGAAACAATTAAGAACCCAGGTCTTTTACAACCATTAGCCATCCCAAGTCAATGTTGGAAGGAGGTTTCCATGGATTTCATCATAGGGTTACCGAAGTGTGAAGGAAAGAGTGTCATCATGGTGATTGTTGATAGAATGACCAAGTACACACACTTTTGTGCAGTCTCTCATCCCTTCAAATCCAGTAAAGTTTCCACCGCATTCATGGAGACTGTTCAAAAGCTAAATGGAAGCCCAAAGATTATTGTAAGTGACAGAGATCCCATCTTCACTGGACATTTTTGGATAGAATTATTTTCTTGTTTGGGTACTCAATTGGATCATAGCTCATCCTATCATCCTCAATTTGATGGACAGACTAATATAGTGAACAAACGTCTGGAAGGATACCTTCGTTACTTTGTCTCTGATAANACAAAAATGACACCATTTATGGCACTCTATGGATACCACCCTCCTTCCATCACTTCTTACCTAAAATAAAAATATAAGGTTCAAGCAGTAGAATATCACATCGAGCATCAACAACAAGTTCTCCAAATCTTAAAGGACAACCTAACCAAGGAAAAGAATCGCATGAAACAAAAAGTAGATCAACATCGTAGTGAAATAAATTTTGAAGTAGGGGATTGGGTGTTTTTAAGAATACAACCATACAAATAGATGTCCCTCAAGCAAGCCAAGAAGGATAATAAATTATCACCAAAGTATTATGCCCCTTGTAAGGTATTGCAAAATATTGGTACTATGGCATACAAATTGTAGTTGTCACCATCTTCACGAGTACACCTAGTTTTCCATGTTTCATGCTTAAAGAAGGTTATAGGTGATAAGATCACAGTTCAAACTATATTGACAGAACTTGACAAGGAAGGAAAAATCATATTGGAGCCTGAAACTATCACTAACACAAGAATTCACTAGGTGAGGAATAGATCTATTTCAGAGTATCTCATTAAGTGGAGGAAATTATGTGTTGAAGATTCCACTTGGGAAGATCATCCTTTTATACAAAAGCATCCATAATTATTCAAGCATTGCAAACAACACTTTTCTGAAGGGGAGGGGCATGTTAAGCCTTAAATAGTGGCACATTACCCCTTAATTAGGGCATATTACATTAGTAAATTTATTTTATTTATGTCGGCTTGGGTCCATTAGTTCTAATTGTACCTCCTAGTCTCCTATATATACCAAGGAGACCTTTTGATTTGGAATCATCTTGTAATTGGAAATCTATGTGGTGTATAAGGAGGTTTCCCCCTCGAAGAGGCTTATTATCTGAAATTCTCTATTTTTAAATGCATTGAGTACATATTCTGAGGTTTTTCTATGCTATCTTGGTATTTTTTTCCTAACAGGTTCTCTTCCAGTTGTAGGTCTTCTTGCAGAGCCTCTGCCTGAGTTTGAAACTTTTTTTGTCTCAAAGGATACTTCAAGTGTGGTAGCATGGAATTGACAAACAAATGCCTATGTTTCATGTTTGTCATGACATATTTTAGCTTTCCATTCAATCGTTTGAATCTCTGGTCAACATCTCACATAGATTCATCCAGTTTTTGTCTGATCTCTATCATCTCATTTATGGATTGATCCTCTGAGCTAGGTTTATGGAATTCATTTATCAATAGCTTCTTGATATCCACAATCGTTTTGGTTTTCCCTAGTGGACTGTTTGCAGCTAAGATCATGTACCAATCCAATGCTCGGTCTCTTAGTGTGATGGATAATTGCACAAGTTTAGTGTCCTCATTTGTGATATGCTTTGCTTCCAAGATATTTTCACAAATGAACAAGTTCTTCTCAGGGTCCTCCGATGCCTCTCCCTTGAATTTTGTTAATCTGATGGTGGGATCATGTCTTGCCATCCTGAATGTTGAACTACTACCTCAATGTGGTGTAGATACTTGGCTATCTCTTCCTGAACTGGCTCCTCCAATTGTTTCTCCTTGACTAGATGTACTTACGGCTGTCTTCCTTCTGAAATTCGATTGTCTAAATGGTGGTGTTATTATTGTTGTATTAGTCTCACATGGGTTTATGGGTTCCACACTAACACTGATATGGATAAGAGTGTTTCCTTATATTCCTATTCTTGGACTTCTTATCTTCCTTTCATATGTCACACATAGTATTTCCTCAATCTGCTCCACAGCCTAGAGATCCTCTACCTCTTCTTCATCACTTGCCAATCCTTCCCTCGTGGCTATGGCTCTCTTCTTGTTGTTCATATTATATTGGTAGGGTACTCCATTGCACGTTCTTCTAGTTGTTTCCATGATCTTATTGATCTGGTCTTTCTCCATCATGATTGGATCCAAGGCCTCCTCATTCTTTCCTCTATCCATTTCTTCCTCCATTTCTCCATTTCTTGTCAGTGCTTCCCCGCTTCCCTCATGCACACATGGAAGTTTAGCTATCTGAGGCCATTGCCATTACTCTTTTATTGTAGATCAATATCATAATGGAAGTATACAACGATTGTATATACCTACCTCTAGGTCCCTTCAGGAACTCTTGATCTACTGTGTTGTAGGACTTTGCAATATCTACTTCAAATTCTATGATAAATCCTGCAATAATGATGTCTAACTAGAAATCTATTGCGTGCATAAATTTATTGTCAACTTGTTGTAAGTGCGTGATCTCCGTAGGATTCCACCCTATCTTTCTAATTCGATTTGTAGCATGGTTGTATTTCAACCTCAATATCCACTCCTACAATACATGTGGGAAAACATAGAAAAATACTTCATGTAAGTCATTGAATACGTACTTGTCTAGGTATTTGTGCGGTGTTAACTTTAGGTTGCTATTATATTTCTGCGCAAACTCTATCTCCTTTTTTTCAACCATCTCTTGATTTCTGCCTTCCTTAGGTTCCACGGTCTCAACATCCCCTTTTATACTCTCATTATTTTAACGTTTTTGTCGCTAGATCTGATATTCTTTTTACGCTTCTTAAACAGATCTTAATCACTTAATCCGATTATGTTCCAATAAAAAACATAACTATTTGTTGGTTTTTACAACTTCTTTATCTACTTTGATCTTACCCTATTTTCATAATTTGACCCAGGTTCAGATTTAACAAGCTTCCAACAAAATTCATCTAAAAATACCGGTCGTCCTAGTAAACCAGAAGGCAACGCAGTCCACAGGGTTCGCTACGTAGTCTCACTTGAGATAGTTCTATGGGTGGCTGCAATGCTCAAAATCTTGCAGTCTAGGAATAAGTGGGGATATGCAGTTATACCTTGTAATCTTCATTTAATTAGTCTAACATGTTAATTAATCAGTCAATCTTACTCATGCATGTGGAACATCAGATATAACCAATTCCTTCATTCATTCATCTAGCATTTAATCATTAACAATGGAGATGCATAACATTCAATCACATAACACAAGTTTTACCATGTTTCACCCCCTCTTGGGATACGTCCACAAAGATTTGGCTCTCAAGCTCTTTTATTGTGTCTCAACAATAGATCACGTCGCATGCGTTTACAATCTTGGATCTTACAATCTCAATAGGCTTCCCGATCCCTGTGAAGCTGACTATATCACACTAAGCTCCTTGGCCTGCGATATAACCCTCAAGATCAAGTTGATCGACTCCTCCTAGCTCACCATCCTACAAAAATGTTGCAGTTCTAGTATTTCTCACTCTTCTCTCTGTATCTCTCTATCGGTTCCTTGGGTCATCCTCTCCTAGACCTCCTAAGTACTACTTATACATAGTCTTGGCTTCTTAGCCATTACAATATCATGAAAAACCCCTAACCCTAGTGTAGTTAGGTATCCCTTGCATGCACACCTCACATGCTTCCCTCACACGTGCTACTTTAACTTCTAGTTGTCTTGTCTTCCACTTTGTGCTTTTCTCTCTAAAAATGGCCTTTTCCCCAAAATGGGCCTTCGCCCAACATCCTACCATAGGGAAAGGGGTTAAACCTAACCCTACGTTGAGTTTCTTCCCTAGGATATCTTCAAGTTATTCATGTGAAATTTATAAAACTTATGCACACCTACCCAAGGTGTGTCCCATCCTCTATAAATATTCATCAGTATTGATAACATTATTTTGTCACTTATGTTGGTCCAACACTTATGTGATTGTGAATAATTTACTTTTATAGTTGAATTCCAAAAACTGAATATAGAACAACTAAATTGCATTGAGCTAAAGGAAATGAAGTAAATTATGGGAGAAACTATTGAAGAGTACGACTAGATATTAATCCAATATCTATTTCACATATCAAGGTAAAAGATATATGTCACCTAGCATAATGAAAGGTTTATCAGTGCACCCCTACCCTTGACAAAGATAATACTTTCAAAGGAATGTTTTGGTGCAATCCATCATAATCGATTCAATGTCTAGGTACCTTGGAAAAATAGGTTCCTAGGTCACACCTAATGCTACTTTCAATGCAAATCTAGGGATAACACAACTTTAGAACCAACTATCTATCTTAATCAAGTCAAGATAAATTGTGATGCACTGTGTGTAACATAAAAGGCCATTTTGATAATGATTCCTACCATCGAGAAAGGGGTTGCACCTAACCCTACACTAACCTTGTAGGTACTAGAAGTGAACTATATAATCATTGATTCTAGTTACTAGACCTATTGGAACAACATAATATGAAACCTTTGATAAACCCAACTACTTCATATTTCATCTTGGTTCAATAAACCTACCTCTACAAGTTAGCAATGGTCTTCCCAACACTAAAATATCCAATAACCTTGGAAGTACAAGCCTCTCTTATCAATTACACTCTTTCTTCCTTTAGCACACACAACTTCCCCATCTTGTAGAGTGACCCATCTTCAAGATGGTAATCAATGTTACTGTCTCCATATGTAATTTGTTGATGACCTTGCAATTGTTGAAACACCCCCTTGAATTTCCCATCATCGTCATATTTTTCTTTGTGTGCTTCATGGGTAAATGGATTCATACGCATAGTGACTCTTAGAGATGTGATTTTGGGTGTTGGAAGCCTTGATAATATATCAACTAACTTGGTGGTAGTTCCCTTCTTATAGTACTTTATCACTATATGAATTTGTTACTTCAAATGCCTTACTTGGTATAGCTTACTATGAGTCCATAAGTACTTTGAAGGTTAGCAATCAATATGTATAATTGTCTCCTTGCCCAATAAAGTGTTTTTAGTTCTTCATTATTGCACCATAGAAAATAGTTCCTTGTCATGTATAGGGTAGTTTCGTATTGCTCCATGGAATAACTATGAATGATAGAAAATCAACCTTCCCTTTTTTGTAATTCCACCTTTAACATACCCATGAATATTGATTTCCACTTCAAATGGATTTTGTAAGTTAGTTAGTGCTTGGAAAATGGCTTGACTAATCTTATGCTTCAGTTCTTCAAATGATTTTTTTTTTTTACCCCACTAGTAACTCTTACCACTGGTTATTGTAGCATGAAGTGGTGTTACCAAACATAAAAATGAAAGTATGCACTTCCTTGAGTATTGTGCAACTCACACAAAACTCCTAACTTCAATTATATTAGTAGGACTAGGAAATTTAAGGTTGTCCTCTATCTTTGTAGGATCAATATTCAACTCACCTCCATCAATCACATGCCCCAAATATCCCAAGGATTTCTTAGTAGACTCGTGCTTCTATGTGTTCACTAGTAATTGGTGTTTTCTTATGTCTGTAACACTTGTTTCATATGTAACACACGATCCTCCCAAGTAGAACTAAAGATCAAGCTTTCATCTAAATTTACCATGGAAAATAAATTTATAAGTGGGTGCAACACATAATTTATTAAGCACATAAAATTAGTTGGTCCATTACTCAAACTGAAAGGAATTACTATTTTGTACAGACCTTGATTCACCTCGAACGTAGTTTTCCAGGTACGTTCATCTTTGATTTGGACTTGATGATATCCATATTTTAGATCTAACTTGGTGAACTACTACTCATGTTACAATTAATGTAGAAATTCATCAATCTAGGGGAAGTGTAACAATTATTGATACTTGTTATAGTCCAAAAATGCCACATCTATGCATCCAATACATTGGCCCATCCATTTGCATACTTTGCCAAAAATATTGTTGAGGCTTCCTTCTAAAAAAACCATTTTTTGGATAGTGTACGTGCCCTATTGCACTAATAGACTACGTACACACGCATGTTGAATGCTAATTATCCCATGTACATACACTTTTTGCATGATATTTATCACGCGTTTACCTGCAAAAGTTGCAAAAAATATAAAATTGTGCAGAATTCAACAGATTTTACAGACTATGGAAGGTTTCCTAACCATTTTACCCCTTGTAGCCCATCCCCAAACCGAATAACCATATTTTTCACATATAAAAAGAGGTCTTGGGGAGTCATTTAGACACATGAACAAGAGAATAAGAAAACTCTACCAAAATCCCTTCCCTTTCATTGCCCAAGAATTGCATCTGGCTCTGAGTTTTAGCCTCATCTTTCCCCTCCAACCATTCTCCCTATGCAACCCTTCCTCCTTCCCTTGATGGTATGTTGGTTGTGAAAATATAATTTGATATTGATGCACTTAGAGCCATCATAGAGGAGCCCAAACTTGGTTCATAGAGAGGTCACAAGCAAAGGTTGTAACCTTTTTATCTTCAATTTAAATAAAAGAGATTATATTTGTCCCAAAACTCTATATTTACATGTTCTTGTTAATTTGAGCATTTATATCTATATTTAGGCTTTTAAAGTGATCATTAGATATTGTATATGTTGTTTCATTGTATTCTTAACCCCTTGTAGGTCATCTTTTGGAGGAGATATGTGATCTAGGAGGCAACAACAAGCGAAAGAGGTCTACATCAACCGTAAGGATTGAAGGTGCACTCATTAATCCTCTCTTCCTTCTTTCTCTTATCACTTAGTCTAGATGGGTTTGGGGTAGATTAAAGGTAGATGAGTATTTTAAGGGAGTTATCGCTCTTCCTATTCCTTAGATCCAGTTTAGGGGGAATTTCCCCATAGAAGAATTGATGACTCCACTGGGGAGTCTATCTAGATTCTTAGTTAGAGATTTTGGTTTGATTTGATTTTTTCAGTTTCTTTTTTAGTTTTTTTAGTTTTCTGAGTCGGTTAGGGTCTTTGGTTACCTTCTAGGTGCCTACCAACCTCCCCTGCCCAGTTGTCTGTCCAAATATTTTTCTTTTTTGAAAACTTACATAGGTGTATGCACCTTGTCCTCTATATAGCACACATACTTACATGTTTTGCATAGTATACATCCCATGTACATACGTAGGTTGCTCGTTCACAACACATATATCTGTGTTTTGGAATGGTTTTAAAAAAAAAAAAAAAATTCTTTCTTGGCAAGAAGCTCTTTGATTCACATGCCTTCCTGAACTCTTTAGGATCTCTGTTGATTGTGTTTGGTTGGGTTAAAGATTCAATTTATCTTGCAGTCTGTAAATAACCCTTGTTGTTTATTTGTTTATTTATTTTTCTTTTAAGGTTTAAGGTGAACTTATAAGCAATAGATCCTCCTATGGATTCCAGTGAATTCTTGCATTCAAGCAGTGGCTTAGGGTTTGTGTTAGTATTGGGTTTATTTTCTCTTTACCTTGTTTGTGCTTTGAAAAATAAAAAATATCATTTACTTGGGATTTTCTTTTCTAAGCATTTAAAAAATAAATAAAAAATTATAGTTGCATTTAGTTATGCATTTTTGTTTGGTAGTTGTAGCATCGGTTGTTTATTACAAAAGAAAAGAGTTCCATTTCCAAAGTTCCTTCTACGATATTTCCCTG
This sequence comes from Picea mariana, assembly GCA_032191745.1. NCBI lineage: Eukaryota > Viridiplantae > Streptophyta > Pinopsida > Pinales > Pinaceae > Picea > Picea mariana. The sequence continues at coordinate 28,518 of JASDQU010947197.1, forward strand.
AAAGTTTAGTAGTTTGCATTTGCATTATGAAACAAATAGAGCATTGTAGGAAAATTTTTTCATTTTAGGATCTTGGACTGTACTTCGAAAAATTTGCATTTACAATGATTAAAAGCCATTGTTTTTTGTTGTAGAACCTAGTTTTCTTTTTGCACGAATGTTCTAAAGATTTTATTTCTTATCTTTTGTCTCTTGAAAACACCATAAGTTGCACGTCTGTACCCTTTTGAGTAAATCAATACCCTTAAAATCAACTAGACTTTTGTTTGTACGGTTCACCAAGTAGTCTAGGATTTAGGGCCTTGAAATAGGTGTGGAGAGGAAAATATTCAAGGCCGCTTAAACAAACATAATAGTTTTTGATTGGGAGTGTCAGAGTCCAGTTTTGTAAGATTCATCTCCCTCTAAAACATGGGCTAAACAAGAGGCCACGTGAGGAAAGGTAGAGGAGATAACCCCTCCAAATCCGGACTGAACGTAGTGGGGATCATATACTGAGGGTCATTCTTGGGATTTACACTGATCAAATTTGACTATGGAGCCTCGTGGACCTTGAATCTATTTGATATTCTCAGTTATCTTCTTGACCATTTTCCTTTGGTACCCTTGAAAGGATTCATACTTTGTTATCCTACTCATTACGATAAGCTTGACTATCGACTGTACCTGCTTGGTTACTGACTATGAGTTGGAAACCTAGTTACCTATTTTTAAGCACTTACATGGGTGACTACGGGGGTATACCACAGTACCTAGGGTAGATGTCAGATCAAAATTTGCAGAGTATACCCATAGGGTGTTTCCATATTCAAGTGACACTTGCACCAGTAAGTTCCTCTAGTGTTGATTGGCATAATTGTTCTTCATTCCACTTAGTTGTTTCCTTGATTTGTCGTTATGAAAATTTAGTGTGTTCTCTATGTTTCACGCTAGATTAACCATAGAGCATCGGTTGATCATTTCAAAAGGTGGAATATCAATAGCTCCATTGTTCATGTAGGCTTCAAGGCCTGTTGTTGGTTACTTTGGAGCCACCTCTGCCACCGCTGAGGTACAGGCTAGATCAAGAGGGTTCATTTGAAGTGACCAGGCCACAGGAAAGTGTACCCGATCCAACTCCTAGAGAATAACTTCCTGCACCAGAGGACTCCATTGTTTCTGAACTCGAAGATGAAGACTTCAGGCCCAAAAACCCTCCGATCATTGACTTATCAATGCCACTTCTTATTCAAATAGTCCTTCCTGAGGTGACTTCACCTAAACGCTCGTTTGTTAGACGAGCGACGATGGAAGCAACTAGTGCTACCTCTTCCGAGATTCCTCATACTCCCATATCGATTTCCACAGGAGGGGGTGTCATTCCTCCTACCCCACCTCAACCTATTAGGACTACGACTCTCCAAACAACCACAACTTCGGGCTGTGGCACAGTCCCCTCAATGGCTATGACCATTTTTCCCTCTATCCAGAATGTTTATGGCACTCCCTTTTTGTATGGGATGTTGGATTTCAACTCTTGTTCAACCTTAACCTACTCTAATATACAGACTATTGGTATGGGAGAAAGGATTTTTAATGCTCCTTTACAAGGATCTTTCGTGGGCACCACTTCCCTGTTTAACATTATCCCTTATGGTGGGGGGTCATATCCCTCCTCCGTCCCCTTCACTCGGAGGCACTTTCCAGTAGTCAACCAGTCTTAACACCATCTCTAGTTTGTTCAGTGGGGGGAGTCATGGACCTCAATCCTATATGACTATGGTAGGGTCTATGCCTTTTTATTTGTTTGATATGTTTGGGAATAAATCTTTCTCATCATCTGCTTTGTCAACAGGAGAAAACCTCGTGTTTGGTCAACCAAAACCTATGCAAGGCTTCAGTCCTTCAAAGGCAGAAATGAAAAGATTTTACTCCTCACAAGGTCTTGGAAATCCTTGGCAGGGCTTGTTTCCTTCACAAGGGATGTCAATCGGGGGAAACCCCTCCCACACTCAGTGGAACCCCAGGTAGGGTTCAATACCTATGGAAAGAGGGTCGGTTGGGGGAATCCCCAACCAAGGTCCTTGGAATAAAATGCAGGGAGAAATCCATACACAAGGTATGTCATCTAGCTATGGGAATATACCGATGATGGTTTATACCAAAACCCTGGTCAGCAGGAAAAATTTTCATGGCAACCTAGTCCCATTCAAAATCCAAACCCTCTTTTCCTTTGAATCCACCACAACCTAGACTACCTTTCCTAACCACTCTGCATTTACCAGACTTGTCAAGGCTATTGAAAGACCCGATCTATCATGATCCGCGTTGGCCCCTCATGCTGACTAATTTTCCCTTGGACATCCCTAAGTTTGAAGGAAATACTGACAAATATCTAGGTAATCATGTTATGACATTTCATTTACGGTGCCCATCCAACTCGTTAAAGGATGACTTTGTTCAGTTGCATTTGTTTCATTTCATTCTTATAAGGGGTGTTGCGAAATGGTATATTGAGCTCGATAGTCAAAGTACACTTACTTTAACAACCTGGCTATGGTCTTCTTAAACCATTTCCAGTTACTGGTAAGATACAATGCCGACACCGATTTAGTCTCCAACTTCGAGCAAACAAAATTCATCCATATCTCGGATCACATCATAGAAGGGCATCGATGAAAGAGCTTGATCAAAGTTTAGGTCCCTACCACATTTTTTCTCAAGTGGTTTCTAAAGTCCTTGGTGCCTTTTGTATCCAAATATGTCACGACATCTGGTGTTCTTTTTGAAGAAGAGGCGATCATGAGATCCCAATAACTAGATTTAATTTACTCTCAATTCGGTATGTTGTATGAGATCCTGTTGGACGCACCACGTTTGACTTTTGACAAGGCCAAACAGAAGTATGGGACTCACATTAATGGCATAGTAGGCTCAGCATAGAGCAAGCCCGCAGATCATTTGACTAATTATTTACAACAATTATCGATTCAAAAAACTATGGCCAACCAAACTCCTAGTTCTACTGCCCGCACAAACCAAATGTTGGATGTACACAGTGTGCAATCAAAAAACCCTAAGGTAACCAGAAATATGAGGGAAAGAGGAAATATAGAAACAAGAAAGGTAAGGGGGATAAGAATGTTGCGAATAATGTTGGCGAGGGTAAAAATGAAAAGAGGAAGGTGAAGTTTCTGTGTAAGCTTTGTACATATGAAAAGAAACAAGAAAGGTAAGGGGGATAAGAATGTTGCGAATAATGTTGGCGAGGGTAAAAATGAAAAGAGGAAGGTGAAGTTTCTGTGTAAGCTTTGTACATATGAGCACTTGACTCACCAATGCCCTTGGCTTGAGGAAGCCTAAAATCTATTGGCACAACAATAGTTTTCCATGTTAACCAACCCTTTTCCACAAGGGAAAATATTTCTCAAGCTTCATCATTCACAAATGCACCTGGGGGAAATCAGGGATCCCCCACGACTAATCTTAATAAAGGAGCCATAAATGTTTATATGATGATATATGATGCTCATCTGCAAACCACGGCTCATAATTATGGAATGAAAAAATTTATTGAGAAGGGAAAAGAAGCCTCCAACCCACTGCCTCCTCTTCAAATTGAGAATATTGTGGGAGAAACTATGACTCACATCCCTAAGGGTGCATTTAAGAAGGCTTCTCACAACCTAAATGCAAGGGCTTCTCAGAATTACTCCGTCATTGAGGATATGGCACAAACTCCTTGTGCAATGTCTACTTTGGAAGTCCTCCATAGTTTTCCCTTATAAAGGAAAGCATTGTTGTATGCCTTGGGAGCGGTTGAGGCTATTAACTCGGGAATTATTGTTTTTAAATATATATATTATAAACCTAGACTTCTTCATGACGTCTCTTTTCAGATAGTAGTGGTGTATGTCACAAAATTGTTGACATGGAAAAATTTTTGTACAGTGGTTGATGAGGGTTCCTCGACTTGCATGATGTCATTGGCATGTTGGAAGGCTATTGACCAACCTAAGTTGTCTCCATCTCCCATGTTGCTAACCACGTTTGACGGTCGATATTTTAGACCACATGGCATAATTCCCTCCTTCCCCATGTAGTTGGAGGGAAAATTTGTGTGTGTCGAGGTAGAAGTAGTCGATGAGCCTATCAACTACAATATTTTGTTAGGGCAGAGTTGGACCTACACTATGATAGTGTTTGTATCCACTATTTTTTGGGTCTTATGTTTTCCTCATGAAGTCTAGATCATAACCATTGATCAATTATCCTTCTGCCATCTTGACCCTTCATCTGGGGCATCCACAGTCCTAATGATTGACAACCCGCAGCTAGGCACCTTCAACTTAGGTGCCAGATTATTTCCATCTTTAATGGGGACTTTTGATTATCCACCGCATGCCAATGATGTCAAGTCACTTCTTTTTGAATGAGTTACTTTAATGACCTGTGGATTTTACCTTCCTCGTCGACTTTGATGGAAAGGGTAGATAACCATGGAATGCATATACCCTTATCTGATTATGAGGTTGCGTACAATACTTTCCATCAAGCCTCGACCAACCCTGATCCAGCTCCCCACAGGAGCTAGATCCTGTTCTCGAGCCTATTTGGGCTCAGGACTCTCTTTCCACTCATGATCCTTTGGAATTATTCTTTCCCTATAACGAGGCGATTTTGGAGGCAATGACTGGGCTGGATATACCTTGGGATGATCTTCACCACATATCTTATTTATTACCTGAGATGAGGAGAGTAGAGGCAGGATATTTCACTACGACCATGAATGGATATGTCTCTTATCCTGTTAACCCTCTAGCCACACACATAATCTATGTCGAGGGAAACATGGAAAGTATAGATAAAATGATTCCTATAGACATATATAGAATCCATGGCGTCGTGTAAAATGTCTTCATCGGAGCATATTGTTCCCCCAAAGAGATTTAGATCTAGACTGAATTATTTAAAGAGTTCCGCAATGTCTTTGCCTAGTTTTATGAGAAGATTCCAGAAATCGACCCACATATAGTTGAACACGAGATCAAAAATTACCCCGATGTTAAGCCTTTTCGACAAAAGATTCTCCCAATCAATCCTAGCAAGGCAACGATAATCAAGGATGAGGTAGAGAAAATCATCAAGGTTGGTTTCATCTATCCAAGGAAATTAACAGAATGGGTGTCGAACCTTGTTCCTGTCAACAAAAGACAAGGTATGATCCACGGGTGCATGGAATTTCGTGATCTCAACATAGCTTTCCTGAAAGATAAATTTCCAACCCCATTCATTAACCAGATTATCGATGAATGTGTGGGTTGTGAGGTATTTTATTTCATGGATGGTTTTTCTGGGTACAACCAGATTTAGATCAATCCCGAGGACCAACATAAAATGACGTTTATATGTCCTTGGGGTACATTCATATACAAGAAAATGACTTTTGGCCTTAAGAATGTTGGAGCCACTTTTCAATGGGTTATGTCATTTTCCTTCCATGACCTCAAACACATAGATGAGGTGTATCTTGATGATCTAGCATCACATTCTCGTAAGAGATTCGATCATCCTGCCTATTTATGACTTATCTTTGAGAGGTGTCGCTACTATCAAATTCACCTTAATCCAAATAAGTGTAATTTTTACGTAACATAGGGTATCTTGTTAGGTTTTATCATGTCAACTAAAGACATCATGGTCGATCCTCTGAAGGTTGAGGAAATAGTTCAATTTCCCCCCCTGTGCACAATCCCCCAGCTTCAATGTCTACAAGGGAAATCCAACTTTCTTCGACATTTTTTCTCCAACTATTCCAAGATTACTAAAGGGTTTATGTGTCTCTTAAATAAGGGGGTCTTATTTTTTGGGGATGAAGCGACTCAACGCTCTTTCAATGAGTTGAAATGTGCTCTGACGTCTACCCCTCTACTCAGTCCTTAAGATTATGGAAAGGATTTCTTGTTGTATTTCACTGCTATAGAGTGTACTATTGGCATGGTTTTGGTCCAAGAGGATGACGCACTCAAAGATAATGTTATCTACTATCTTAGCCGAGGCTTGATAGGACCAGAACTCAGCTACACCCATGTTGAAAAAATTTCTTTGGAAATTGTTCATGCTATCCAATGATTCTGCCATTACATCTTACTTCACAAGACCACCATCATAGTTTTCATGAACCCTTTTTAATATTTGTTAACATGATGGGTCATTGGTGGGAAAATCATTCAATGGATAGTCATCCTACAAGAATTTGACTTGGATTTTGTTTCGGAGAAATCTAAAAAGTCCTTGGTCTTTGTTGAACTAATTTCAGAATTTCCGATCGAGAGTTGTAACGATTTTCCTAAAGAGTCACTGATCAATGGGGATATTTTCCTTATTGCATCTTTGGACCCTTGGTATGGAGATATACTTGTGTATCCCCAAACTTTGAAGTGCCCTTCTTTTGCTTCTAATGAAAAGTTTCAAGGAATACACCATCAAGCGCAGAACTATATTATTATTGATGATACTTTATATCATCGAAGAGTGGATTTCATTCTCCATCGTTGTATCACTCACGAAGAGGCAGATATTGTGTTGAATGAATGTCACATTGGATCATGTGATGATCACCTGTATGGGTTGGAAACAGCCCAAAAATTTCTTCACACTAGATACTTTTGTCCCTCATTGATCAAAGATTGTATAGACGCAGTCAAGAAATGTCACTTGTGCCAAATATTCTCTCAGAAGATGCAGGCACACCCTTCTCCCATGTTTCCAGTTATTTTTGTTGGTCCCTTCACCAAGTGGGGGATTGATTTTACTACATTCCACATGAATTAAGCTAGGCGGCATCGTTATATCATCATGGCAGTAGACTACTTCAGTAAGTGGGCCAAGGCCATTCCGACATTCAACAATGATGGAGAAATGACTTCACTTTTCATTTTTTACTTAATTATTACGAGGTTCAGTATTCAAAAGGATATTGTCACAGACCATGGTAGTCACTTCTAGAACAAGATGATGTCTAAGTTAACATCAAAATTGGGGTTTAAGCAAGAAATATTGTCACCCTACTATCCATAGGAGAATTGTGAATTGGAGGTTGTTAATAAGTCTCTCAAGACTATTCTTCAATGGATGATCAATTCGGCCAAGTCGAATTGGCATTTGATGTTGTACTTGGAACTTTGCGCTTATCAAACTTAAGTCAAGAATGCTACCAGTTTTTATCCTTTCCAACTTGTTTACAAGCTGGAGGAAATATTTCCCATAGAGTGCCAAATCCCTTCTCTTAAGTTGGCAGTGGAACAACTACCCAACACTACTCCACTTGAAGAGCGTCTTCTATATCTCGAGCAGTTTCGAGATGAAAACTTGGCCAATGAGGCTCACAAACAACGTGTCAATTTTTGTTATGATCGGTCCATCCACCCTCAATTTTTCTCTGAAGGTGATATTGTCCTGGTCTATGACCAAGATAAATATCCCTTGGGGGTGGGAAAATTCAAACCCATGTTGTTCTGAGTGTTCATTGTTAAGAAAGTTTTAGAAAAGGGTTCCTATCAACTAGTTGATTTCAAGGGTAATTCTTTATCGAAGCCTAGAAATGGGCTCTACCTTAAGAAGTATTATGCTTAGATCGGTCACCTAGGCGTGATTTCTTGTATATAGTGTATATATTTATTTATACATTTTTTCTTTTTGTTCTATGGATATGTAGTTTATTGTGTTTCTTTTCACTGTGGTAGATGTCAAGTGAATATGAGGTCTATGTTGGGTTTGCAGACGATGCTATTCAACACACTCAGAGGCTTGCTTTCGCAGCTTGGGTGATCTTCACACCTTTGTTCAGTTGATGTCGTCTTGAAGTATTTTTCTGGGTGAAGAAACCAATAATGTTGTCGAGTACAGTGTCATAATAGAATTACTACGTGATGCCTTGTCACATGGTATTTCTCACCTCCGGGTTTATCTAGATAGTCAATTGGTCGTGTCTCAGTTAAATGGAATATATTGTGTCTACGATCCCACCCTTCACTGACGATTCCTTAGGGTACGTCTCTTAGAACAATATTTTGATCATAGTACTTATATTAATGTTCCTAAGAGATCTAATCAACTAACTGATACATTGGCTAATTATGTGTTAGATTGGCATATTTCTCACACATAAAAGTAAAAGCACACACATACACGCATATGTAAATACATTTGTACAAAATGTTTTATCCATAAGGAAAAAAGATGTATATATATAATAATGTGTCCAAAAAATAATGTAATAAGTACAAAAGTAGGCCATAAAGCCTCAAATAGAGTCGGTATACATCATTGGGCTCAATCCCTCACTACATAAGAGAGTACAAAAAAGGTGCCCTCGAAACATATGTGGTCAAGTGATAGCTATGGCCTAGGCCTGTTGGCCCTAATATAATGAACTATGGCATTCACAAGACACCAGAAAAACTAAACCCAAGTCCTAGGTACCCCTATAACATGTGGTTGCATGGCCAGGGGAACGTCCTTTATCTCTGTCATCGACATTGCATGAGTGAGAGTTGTCAAGTTCTTCTCTACTCATCTCAATACTCTCCCAGCCTCTCTGACTAGTGTTCCTCCCGTTGTTGTTGGTCCTCCTACTGTTGTTGGTCTGACATCCGCTTGAAGATGATGTCTAGTCCTGGCGAAGTTGGTCGGTCGTATTGATCCCACATCTGTATATAACAAATCACTGAGTTAGTACTTTGGCGTTACCATAAAAGGGGATAATATTAAAAAAAATTTAAATAAAATAACTCAAAAAACATGTGTACCTATCTCTTTGTGCTCCTTTCCAGGGGGTCATAGGCATATCAAGATCCCTAAGGAAATTGATCCCTGCATAGGGGTATGCCTCGATCACAGAAATTTGACGTTCCAACTAGTCAAAGAATTTGTCATCGAAGGCCTCCTGCACATTCCTTGTACCCTATCGAGGAAACAAAGATGCCCACCTACATAATGTTGAAAAGGAGGAAATATGTCATCATAATGTCTCTCACAGGCTAAGGCTTGGAACTCTCTCGAAAAATAAAGTGCACAACAAAGTCTCGAACCCGAAGTTCTTGTTTATTCTTCTTTGGCAGTCAATCAGTTTTTTTTCCATACATGTGAGCATTGTAGTGCTCCAGTTAAATATGGTGTCCTGTACACACTCAGCTACACAATGCATCNGGTCGTATTGATCCCACATCTGTATTGAGTTAGTACTTTGGCGTTACCATAAAAAGGGATAATATTAAAAAAAATAAAAATAAAATAACTCAAAAAACATGTGTACCTATCTCTTTGTGCTCCTTTCCAGGGGGTCATAGGCATATCAAGATCCCTAAGGAAATTGATCCCTGCATAGGGGTATGCCTCGATCACAGAAATTTGACGTTCCCACTAGTCAAAGAATTTGTCATCGAAGGCCTCCTACACATTCCTTGCACCCTATCGAGGAAACAAAGATGCCCACCTACATAATGTTGAAAAGGAGGCAATATGTCATCATAATGTCTCTCACAGGCTAAGGCTTGGAACTCTCTCAAAAAATAAAGTGCACAACAAAGTATCGAACCCGAAGTTCTTGTTTATTCTTCTTTGGCAGTCAATCAGTTTTTTTTCCATACATGTGAGCATTGTAGTGCTCCAGTTAAATATGGTGCCTGTACACACTGAGCTACACAATGCATCTGTGCACGTGAATCCCGATGAAGTGTTGTGGATCCCATGATCCTCCCAATCATGTAAAGTACTATCCGGAGGTTGAGGCTTGTGATCTTATGAATTGGCACTTGAGATCCTACTTTCTCAGTGCCAGCCTTGAAGTAGATGCCAATATAGTCTTCTATGTTGTGTGGTCCTAGAGGAAAGGTCCTCAATTTAACTGGTTCCCCCCTCCTGGAGAGGCTGGTCAAAAAGTATATATCCTCAATCCTTCAAGTCAACGATTTTCCCTCTAGCATGAAGGCCTCTACATCTTGGTGCAAATACTCTATCAAATGTTTCAGTAACCTAGGTTTTTCCCTCATGAATGGACACTAAAATAAATTTCACATACCACACTCTTTGAGCATGGAAATGGCCCCTGGATCCTCCTCTACCAAGACATCTAACTCCTCATGTTCTCTCTTTCGCCAGTGAATACATCCTTTTGCATAAAAGTTTGTGAGGTTAGTCCCTTATTTCATTTTTTTTTTTGAAAGCTTAAAGAGATGAACGCGAGTTGTCTTTAAGACAAGCATGTATGTACGCGTGCTAAGTGTTACTTTTCCTGCATATATATGCATGTTGAGCATGGAGATCCCACATACACGCAGACCCAACCTTTTTACTAGGGAACGTACCCTCTAAACAATTTAATAGACAATAAATGATGAATGGAAAGGATGAGAGAGGTCATTTTTACTTACTTGGTTCAAGTTTGAATATTTTTCGTCCACCGTAGCTCCCCGAATTTGCATTTTAAAGAAGAGGGTTTTTTGTTTTTTGGTTATTTTCCAATTTACAATCGTTAAAATGAGTTGTCTATCCCTATTTATAGAATTTTTCAGCTCTTTTTTCCCCAATTTGGTTCTCTTTTTCCCTATTCTTGGCTTGGTGGGTACTTAAGTTTCATTTTGAGAGATCTTTGGGTCATTCTTATGAAACTTTTCTTTTGGTTTGGTTTTTTTATGAGATGGGTTACACTCACATCATCCCATGGTAAAGTTGTTTTTAGACACTTGCATATAGGTTAGGTTCTCATCACCTTGCATCTTGAATGTTGTTTACTTTTTCTACTTTGTCATAGGATCAATCCGACCGAACTGAAACACAGAACCTTCTATGCTTTTTTATAAGTTTTGTAATTAGGTGGTACAAACTTCCTCTACATGGATTCTCTAGGTAGATCCTTTGCTTCATTTTGGCGTCCATGCTATGATTTTTTTCCATAGTATTGGGAGCCTTTTTAGTCCCCCCATGAATGTGTGTTGAAGCCCCATTCTTCTTCATATTTTCTAGCTCATACCCAAGCGACTTCCCAAGAGCATGGATTGTTGTCTTTCAATCTCACTTAAAATTTGAAAGAAACATCTAACAAGAGATTATCTATTATTTTCGGTCTTGATTGGATTACTTAAGAAAATAAGCCCCCCTGGATTCTTCTTTAAGCCCTTTTCAAACTCTCTAAAATTGAAAAGATTGTGAAGTGATCTTGTTTCCCTTCATGCTCGTCAAACTAAAATTTGAAGGCACATCTATATGGTAGTAGTTTATCCATTTTTCTATCTGGATGTTTAATTTACAAATAAAGGTATTCCCTAGGAGCTTTGGTTTGCTAGGATAGTATTCTCATGGGTAATTTTAACTGTTTTTTGGGCCAGAGGGACTAAATTTTTGAAAAAGTTCCATTCTCCCTGGTTTTGGTTTATCTCTTTTTCGGACCTTGGAGATTATCTACAAAAACAGAACCCCCTAAGAGTTCATAGTTAAGCTCTTTTCAGACTCCCTAAATATGAAAATATCGTCGAGTGACCTTGTTCCTTTCACACTTGTTAATTGGTCCAAAAGGAATATCTATTTGGCATAAGTTTAACCATTTTTCTAGCCAATAGATTATCCAAGAACAAGGTACACCTCATGAGACATGTCTCGTCGAGAGAGCTCTCCTAAGCTATATTTTATACTTTTTCAGGCTAAGGGGACTAAACTTAGAAAAAGCTTGTGAGTCCATAGTTAATCTCTTTTCAGAATCCTTCAATTTGAAAAGATAGATGAGTGATCTTGTCTCAGTCACACTCGTTAAAATGGTTTTGAGATGTCCTTTCGGTATAATTTTAACCCGTTTTTGAATTCACTGGACTAATTACGAAAAAGGAACACTATGGAGTCTTCTTTTAGTGTTTTTAAGACTCTCTAAATGTAAAACACCAATAAGCTTACCTTCTCTGGGCTCGTAAAAATTCACATGGAAGGAGTCATGTTGTATCATCCTTAATCACATCGCATGTCTCATCCTTGCGTCTTTGGCCTAATGCCAGCTTCATGTTGCTATTAACTAAACCTTCAAAGCATTCCTTAAATGCAAGCCTTGTAACACTTTTTTCCCTTACGATCTGACACCTTGACCCATGGAGGAATTTTCCTAAGTGTCATTATCCTACACATGTATCCTCGCCCTGAGCATCAGTATGTTCCATGTGCTTGGAACTAGTTTTCTTTCTCACGAAACTCGTTCCTCCTTTATAATGTAGAATTATTTTATTCTTTTTCAAGCTCATTAAAAATTTCAAAAAAACAAAAAAATCAAATATTCCAAAAAGAGGGGATGGGATATACATTCTCTTTTATCGACAAAAAAATAGTCACCTTTGGACAAAGCACATCCTTTTATTTTTTTCTGCAAGCATCGAGATCTAGCATGACCTTAGGAAGTTGTTCTTGCTACATAGAGTTGTGTCCTCCTTCATTTGGTTACTCTTCCAAACATATGGAGATTTTGTGATGTCTCTTGTGTCACAAGCATATGTCAATAATATGCTTCCTAAGTCTCATTATTTTGTCGTGCTTTTGTCCAAAGAAATTTTTTCCAACCTGAGTTGGCCATTCTGCAGTTGATCTCTTGAATTTCATGAGTCGGCCATCTCAAGAGTTTAGTCAAGTTAGAATTCAAAATCAATGAAGTTTTGTCCTTGATGATTGAGGTCCTCCAGTATTTCCTCGACGACATGTTGAAGAACTCGGAGTAGTGAGTCTTACACTCCTGTTGTACTCCTACCTGAGTTTTGAAGATCTTGAAGTTGTTTCTCTAGCTATGAAGTTATCATCTCCAGCTACAGGCGTTGATGCTTCCTAAAGATGCATATCACATTGTACTTGTATATCTTTAGATGATTTTGAGATATAGATCCATTGTGTATTATTCGCGGCTACACTTTATATAGACATTCAATTTTTTCCCATAGTCATGACTACTATATATATGACATGGATCTACAGTGTACTTGATTGGCAGCCATGCTTAGTTTATCCCAAGTGTTGTGTTGTTTTTGTCACTTGGGTGAGCAAAACAACAACACTTGCATGTCTAGATGAGCCTGTTAGACAAGACATAACTTTCGTGAGTGGGTTAGATAATCCAAACACACAAATAAACAAATAAATAAACTAAAACAACTAAGAAATAAATGTTATAAAGCATGAGAAACTTAGAACCATGAAAATCAAACAATGACCAACATAATGCTACCAATGGATCAATATATTAGTAGGAAAAACACTGTAGAGAAAAATAAGGACTTATGAGTCCCCTCTTCCTCCTTGGGAGGGATCTTGAGTTCCCTAATGGAGAGATCTTCACACAATGGAAGAAATTGAAAATGGTGAAGAACAAAAATGCCTATTCCCTCAAGAGGTGAGTGGAATGGCCTATTGCAATGGCGCTTCAATGCTCCAAAGAGAAAAGAGGATTCTAAAGGGAAAATTCTTGCAGCATAACGATACTATGGAGATCTAGGTTTCTTAGTGCACCCATGGATCTTATTTATAGAATTCATACATGGAAAAATGTAATTGGTTCATAGTGTGAACAAGGGGCCTTTTAGGGCACTCTCTATACCTTCACCATCCTCCAAGCTAGATTTCTCTCTGATATGAGTGTCAAATCATGTTGGGGTTTGTTCCATAAGTGGTTGAGGGGCCGACAAGATCCATAAATGCAACATTCAGAGGAGTGCACAGCTTTTCTCATGCACAGTCATGCATTTTGCACATAGTGCGTGTTGAGGCCTATGTTGGCATGTGCATGTTCCCTTTGGTGATTTTGTGCACTTCAATTTTTGACCTAATTGTATAGATTTTTCCTTTTGAATGCATTTTGGTGTTGTAGGTGGACTAATTGTTGTTGGCATTGATTTGTTTCTTTGACCATTTGTGTGCATTGTTTCAAATGATTTTTTAGTGATAACAGATGCCCCTTGATATGTGAGGTTAGGAGAATAAGTATAGCTGAAATACATCAATGTTTCTTTTGCTAAGAGTTCCATTGTGATGAAGAGTGAAGAGAGGAACTACAAGAGAAATCTGTCGGAGGGATAGGAAAAACAATGGGACCCAAACCTTTCTCTATGGAGAAAAAATAAAATATGTGGACATGTTAAGCCCTAATATTGGCTCATTACCCCTTAATTGGGGCATATTATATTAGTAATGTTATTTTATTTATGTTATCTTTCAGCCATTAGTTGTAATTATACCTCCTAGTCTCCTATATATACCAAGAAGACATTTTCATTTTGAATCATCTTGTACTTGAACATTTAAGTGGGGTAAAAGGAGGTTACCCCCTCGAAGAGGCTTATTATCTGAAATTATCTCTTTTTCAAGGCGTTGAGTACTTTTTCTGAGGTTTTTCTATGCTATATTGATATTTGGTTCTTAACATATGGTATCAAAGCTCAAGGTCTTGCGGTTTCACTGCTACATCTGAGACACCTTGAAATTTTCTCTATAACTTATTTTCTACAATGTTTTCAAAGAAATGTCTTGGGTGATATTTAGTAGACGGATCAAGGTGAGTTGGTTTCAAAATTTATCTCCTGAGGCCTTATACTTTCGGAGATAGAGCCTATACAAGATAGGGTTCTAGAATCATCCTGAACTGAGTCATTGCGGAATTTTTGCTATAAAAATGTTTCTGTAACATTTCATACCCTGAACTCCAAAGGATATTTACAAAAATTAGTAAGGTATCTGTGGTAAAATTTTTATATTCTAGGTCATATTAAATTTGTAGATACACCCTGCGTAAGATAGGGTATCTGACTAGTCCTATTGACTAGTCTCAATAAGGTGTTCCGGGTAAAACAATCATAAATTCTTCCTAGAGTATCCAAATTGAGTGGGACTAGTTTCATTGGATCGTGGATAGTATGTAGTATTTTTGGTATGAGTTTCAGAATTTTATATCAAACATATTTTGTGGGGCACGCTATACAAGTGAGATCTCTTGGAAAGGCCAAAAATCGGTAAGTTGTGAGGAAGTTACCGTAAATTCCACTTGGCACATCCAATTTTGATCATACCTATGGCATTGCAGAGAAGAAATATTAGAGAACTACATAAAAGAAAGTTTCATACCCAGAAGGGCCGAAACTTGGGAGATACAACAGAAGAAATATTGTCTAGTAGAACCACCTCAAAATCAAGGTTCAAAAGTGATACTTGGCCAACATGCCACCAAAAAGGGGAACTTCTACACCAAATAAGCCTCCAAAAAATCCTACTTGGA
>JASDQU010947199.1:12736-22780 GCA_032191745.1 Picea mariana
TGGTTCTAGACATTTCACTTGGGATTGTAAGAAAAAATAGGTTTTTTCTCTTTCTCCAACAGAAGCAAAGTAATGAGTAGATGTTAATCCATGTCAAGAATCCTTGTGGATTCAATAGATCCTTTAAGTTTTTGGATTCCATCATCATTATCCAAGCACCCTTTGGTGTGACAATCTGAGTGTCATCAATTTCACCAAATATTCATTTCAAAATTAGTGCAATAGTCATATCAAGATACACATTCACTTCATCGGAAAGATCATTCATGATTGAGTTATTGAAGTGTTATTTTTCCTTACAAAAAATCAAGTTGCATACATTTTCACAAATTCTCCTACAGGAGAGAATTTTTAAAATTCGAACTACATTAGAAGTTCAAGAAATTTTCATTAAGGGGGGATAGGCTCTAATGCCTCCATCCTTATCCTATTGTGTCACCTTTGTAAATCCTTCAATCCTATCCCAAGTTGTTCTTAATGGGAGATGTTAGGATATTTAGACACTTAGGATTTAGTTAAGATAAACTTGGTATAATGTGTCGTTAGGTTAAAGTTTGTTTCTTAGTGTGTTTCTTTAGTATGCATTTGTAATTTTGTAATCTGAAGGTTGAAATATGTTCTAGACATAGAGTGATACGATAAATCATATTCTCCTCGATCTTAAAAACTACATTGATCTGTGGCTTAACACGGTCTATGATATTTATTTAAATAGCATGGAGGGTCATTTTTCTATGATGAATTGTGAGAAAATCTCTTGTAATATTTTTCTTTTTCATTAATAAATTACCTTAGGTGGCCACATTGGATAGGGTCGTGGATGTTTCTCCACAAGGGTTTTACCATGCAAAAACATCGACATGTTGATATTTGATCTAGTTGTGTGAGTGGGTACTAAAGGTGTTTGTTCTTTGTTGGTATACATGTGTTGTCGAATAGTAATATGGCTATTTTAAGCCTAAAAGCCAATTTTTCTACATAATACTATGACTATTATTTTTAAAATTTCAAATTTTCTAGCCTTACAAGTTGTTATGATTACACTTGTATGTCATTCTATTCTTTGTTTTTCATTTTATAGGCTACCTGCCATATTCATATGTAGTAATGGACCAATTTTCAATTTAGCATTGCAAGAAGTCAATTTATATGCAATACATGTCATATAGTTTGTGTTCGATTTTTTTTTGGGTCCCATGTTCATACACCCCGATTTCATTTTTAGAAATTTATTTGATGTTCATACACCATAATTTTATTTCTAGAGATTTATCTGACTTTCATATTTACATAGCTACACTTTATGAATAGTAAATTGATTATTCTACAATTTTTCTTCTTTTAATAAGTATGGGATTTTTATTTTATTTTATTTTTACATAAAAATAACAACAACGCATAGAGAAATGGTATCCCCCTTAACACCTCTCCCCAATTGAACATTCATGAGAAGTGTGCTATGTAGTTTACTCTTTTAAATACATTATTTTCTTTATCCTAGCTACAACCTAGGTTCTTTATTTAACTATAAGAATTATAAATTAATATAGTATTGTTTCCATAAATTATCGTCCTTATAGGTCTGTTAATTTTTCTTATGCTCAATAACATTTTGTCTTCATTTATGTTTATTGTAGGTAGACAAGGTTTTGTGTTTCTACAATTCTATAAATTGTAGCTAGCCATGGAATCCCACCTTTCTATTATGTTTGGATTTTGGGAACAACCTAGCATAAATCAACCTCTCTGTATAGGCTATAATCCTCATTAAAGGATTCTAAGGATATATCAAAAATGGGATATACACTTCATTCTCTCTTAAATATGCCCATTAGTATTGATTTATAGTATTATACATAGAGATGATGGACCTTTTGGTCCTATCATTTGAGTCGGGGCTCTGATACCAAATGTAGAAAATATCCATGAGATGTTATGAACTAATATTTGAAAATTTAAACATACTCATTAAGAGATACATACTAAGARAAATACCTCCACATTTTTTGAATTTGATCAATTGAAGGGTAGTTCAATGAGTAGTAGGAAGATGTCAATGCCTCCAAACTTMTTTSTCCACTTATACTTTCCCAAAGTAAAATGTAATTATCCTCCTAGCCAACTAGGATACTAGTCGGCTACCTAGCTCCAATAAACCTTTTGATCTTTTGGCCCTCCATTCCCATGAATCCAAGAAAAATAATGCACCTATTCTCTAATAAGATTGTCACATGGATATTTCTTCCAACAATAATCCAACCTCTCAACATGCTCCAACCTCTCAACCTCCATTTTTCTTCCCCCCTCAACACTACTTCCTATTTGTATTTATCAAGTTTCCTTATACCCTTCTCCAAGTCTCCTCATCTACCACCATTATTATCCAAAATCCTCCCTCATCTATATTTTTGGGGAAAAATTAAATTAAAAATAAAATATTAAATGACTTAGATAAAATATAAATAAATAGAATGCAAAGTATTTCTTCTCATGCTAGCTTATGAATGAAACTTGACTAAAAATGTATGACAACCCACCATAGTCATTTAATTCATCATACCAACCATAAATCAAAGTCAAAGAAGGTATCTGATATTACTAGATATTTATGTATGCAATATAATTTACATAAATATTAAACCATTCATTTAAATAGTTAAAAACCTAGTTTAGTAATTAATACATCAATTAATTGTACTAGTGTACATTAGTAGAGTATGTATGCATAGATAGTGTACACATATTTTATTCATGTATTGGTGTTCAACAATCACCATCGCTAATGCATAGTTTATGTATATTCACATTGAAGCATGTAAGACAACAACTAAAGTTATTACATCATTTAGTAATCTTAACTAAAAAAAATACAATAATTCAACAATAATTGATCATCACACACAAAATATCTAAACGGGATCAAAATGAGTGTTTTAAACATAGTATAACCAAAATGAGTGTTTCAGGTAAATTKTAATGATCTTTCCTCGCTAACCTACTTTCATATTCCACATCCTATCATTTCTTCTTCTGGACTATGATAGAGCATCAAATACATTGACCTAAATACATATAGAACCTATGAGTATAAGTACCACCTATTTCTACCAATATTCCCCAGTATGCAGCTAACAATCACCATCACACATATAGGGGAGTCTATCTTCATAGAGCCCTCCCATGGCTCTAGGTTTTAGAGGATAAATTGTCTGCAATACCTCCACCTCTCTTGATACAACTAGGGTCAATAGGATACTCAATCAAAAATACCTCTTCCCTTTCTAATAGAACTAGGGTTAACACCCTATATTAAATGATACTATGTAACTATTGTTCTTAGAGTCACATGATCGAACAACCACTCTGGGAAATATCTACATCTTGTCAAAATCATGCTTATAATAGATCATAGAAATATTTGAAATCATAAATAAGATCATAAGTAAAAATTATAGCATACAATATCTTTTTGATCTTTATGGAATCCATGTTACCTCATCACTATAGTCATTTGGCCATTACATAGCTCATCAACCCATAGGTTAGCTCAGCAATACTCATATCCATGAAGATACATTACAATTTCATATGAGAATCCATATTTGTATTGGCATTGAATTAAGAAATGTATTCTTGTTTACACCATGACTCACATATATTATACATTCACAACATAAGTTTGAGTTGGTATCCATGTACTGAAATTCCACATTTAAATTTGCATGTTTAGACAATTCACATAATTTTCATCATCATTAACATATAATAGTAAACTAATATTATGAAACACATAAATAGGTCTAGATGTACACATATCAAATGTCCATATCAATCTAAATGAGATAAAATAGTTACTAAGAAATGAATTAATAAGATGAGTAAAATGAAAGTTATAATTGCCCAGGGCCAAAATATGGGGCGTTGCAACTAGTTATGACTAGGAAGATAGTGTAATAGTTTCATCGATGTAGTTATAGGATAATTTTGAAAAGTTTATATTGTATATAATTATACATAATTGAAATTATCAATATTAACACCTTGGTGATTTGGTCTATGTTGACAATATATATATCCAAGTTCATTATATTTTATTGGGTATTTTGAAGTACATTCGGTTATTTAAAATTGTCATAAGATGTAATCAAATCTTACAAGTATTTTGGGAAATTTAATAAAGGTAGTTGTAATAAATCACAGCTTAATTATTATCTAGAATTAATAATAATAATATGGTATAATTAATTGATCTGTATTTATGAGGGGATGAAATAAAGAACAAAAATATGACAAAAACACAGATACAATAATATTGAATTTCTATTAATTAATGAATTATGCAGGAACTATAAGAATGCAAAGTGAAATGAACTCGCTAGAATGGTGATAGATTATATTTCAGAAGATATGTGATGGATTTATGCATTCACAAAATGATTATTACAATGAGGCCTTAACCTATGTGTACATGACTTGATCAATGATTTCTTGTTCCATGTAGTCAGGGTTGATCTCTATAGGTTTCAGCTACTATGTCACTTCTGATTTGTTTAGTAGTGGTGAAAAATAGGGTTGAAGGAGGCCCACATAGAATAGTGGGTGCAATCCAAGGAAGGGGGGAATACTTAACTCAAAATCAGTGTCTCCCATGACCTTGGTGATAGTGTAAGGGCCATAGTAAAGTGGTCATAGATTTTGATGGGGTCCTCTAAGGTATTCTTTCTGCAAATGCAACCAAACCTTGTCTACAACCTAAAAATTGTATGGAAGTCAGTGTTGATCATGGCACTACTTTTACGTAGCGTTGGATTTATTTAAAATGTCATGGACCTATTGGTGGATGTGATGGATCCAATCAATGAATTTGGTGGCTTTGTCAGCCTCATATTGAGCATGCGAAGATTATTCTTGTGTGGACAGAAGGGGCAATATTACATCAATTGGCCCAATGGTTGAAATCACAGGCCAACCTCAAAATGGATATGGTTAGTCGAGATATGGAGGGCTCTTTTGTATCTTTATTGAGCATAAGGAAGGATTTAATCCCATGTTCATGGATGCTTGGAGTTGTATATGCACAAGATATGCGTCATCATCCTATTGATGACCTATATCTTTCCATTAGATTGGGGGTGGAAGTAAGTGGATTTGGTGATCTTAGTGTCCAAAAATGACCAAATGATAAACTAGAATATACTTAATAACGTATTGTCTCGATTTGATATGATGGTCTTTGGTAGTCCAAAATGTACCCACACTCTTTTGAAGAAGAGATTGGTAGTGTCCTCTCCTATGATACTCTTATTGGAAGCTACTAGAATTACCATCTTAGGGAATCGATCAACAACCATGAATACACAGTAATTTCCATGCTTGGTTGAGGGGAGACCTAACATGTAGTCCATCATGATGGATTCCTAGGGTTTTTTCGGGAGTAGGAAGAAGGGTGTACAATTCTTTATTTTTAATGGTTGGATTGGCAACTTAATGAATACATGTCGAAGCTTCATCCAATTTAAATTATTTTGTAGTACTGCCACTATCTTATCCATGCCAAAGTGTCTTGCCACTTGACTATATTGGGATTCCCAAATCATCTTTACACACTCGATTGAAGGAATACAGAGATGACCCAGATGGAATAATAGTCCATACTGAATATTAAATTCAACAACGACCATACTTGTTCGTAACACTTGGTAGGTCGTAGTAAAGCCATAACCATTATCATAGAGTTGGGAGCATCTAGATCTCTCAAGCCTAAAAGAGTCGAGCACTATGGTTATTGCTGCAACTCGAGGTTGATCGATACAATTAGCAATGTGATTGGTGCTCCCTTTCTTATATTTAATGTTAAGGTGAAACTATGGAAAGCATGCGGGCCACTTTTGATGGTGGTCATTATGTAATTTGACTTGTTCTACATGAACTATAGATGCTTTTGATCCATATGGATTATTTTCTCCTTCCCTAGAATGTAATGCTTTCATTGGAGGTAGGCTTGTAAAATTGAATACATCTATTTGTCATATGTGGGGTACTTGTGGATGATATATTAGAGTGTCTCACTACGATAGGCCATTGGATGATTGTTCTAAGTGAGAATGGTACCAGACAAATAGTCTAAAGCATATTTCTCAATCTCAAAAGGTTGTTTCATATAGGGTAAGGTGAGCACTAGAGATGAGCATAGTTAATGTTTCAAAACAACAATTTTTTTTGTTGTTACTCTTTGCAACCACCCTTGGCGACCTAGCTAAGGGGTCAGGAAATATGAGAGAACCCCAACACAAATCTACGATAAAAGTTGGCCAATCCAAAGAAGCTTCGAAGCTTGGTTAGTGTTGTCACGCATTACTTATATATTGGATGGAATAGATGATTTTAGGGGATACATTTCACCAATGTCATAATTTTCCATGTTTTTTCTAAAAAAAAAGATTCACTAATTTCTATTTTTTCTAAAAGATATTCTCCTGAATTCCATAGAATAAAATTGTTTTACCTTGAAAATCACCAAAATTTTAAAGAAATTATACAAAATACTTATAAATTTGAATATTTTTACAAAACTATCACCAAATATTTTACATTTTTCATATTAAGTACTAGTAGGATTATCCCATGTTTCTACTTTTTAATATAAATTTTCATCCTTAAAATTGTCCTTGTTGGCTCGATATACATGCACACCATGCTCATATACAATGTATCTAAGGTATTGGACCCTATTCATGCCATATGATCATTTCTCTAAGTTATCATTTAGCTTGTGTTTGTGCAAGGTGTGTAGGACATACTTAATGTGATTCAAGTGTTCTTCCCAAGTCTTGTTGAAGATGAGGATGTCATCTATATATAAAACCACAAAGGAATTGTT
Source organism: Picea mariana (assembly GCA_032191745.1). Taxonomy (NCBI): domain Eukaryota; kingdom Viridiplantae; phylum Streptophyta; class Pinopsida; order Pinales; family Pinaceae; genus Picea; species Picea mariana. Next base: position 19,617 of record JASDQU010947199.1, read on the forward strand.
GAAACTCTACAATATGGCATCCATCAACCTAGTGAAAGTTTATATGGAATTTATCAAGCCAAAAGGAATTACCAACCACTTAAAAATACCTTCTTTATAATTTAAAGCAGTATTCCATACACTAGTTAATTCTATTGGGACTTGGTTGTAGCCATATTTCAGATCAGTCTTACTAAATTTATTCGCTCCATTAAGTTGGTCGAGAAGGTTGTCAATACGAGGAATTGGGTATCAGTTCCTAACTGTGATTTTTTTCAAATCTCTGTAGTCAATACAGAGCCATTGGGTCTATATTTCTTATGCACAAGCATGATTGGGATTCTGCAGGGTGAGGAACTTCATTGAATGTGTCTTTTTTGGAGCAACTCTTGAATATGACACTTGATTTCCTCATTTTCTAGGAGAGATCATTGATATATTGGCTTATTAGGTAAATGTGCACTATGGTTCAGATTGATTGAATACTTCACCTGACAATGGAGAGCCACCCCAGTAGATAAGGTGAACATGTTTCTATATTCTTCCATGAATTTGTCCACTTGCTTCCGCTATGTACAGAGGTTCTGTGTAGAGGAAATTGATGTGTTTGATACATTCCATTCACCTTGAGAGAGAATCATGAAGAGGACAAATTTCCCAATCTGGGAGATGACCTTCCTACACTACTTAGTTGAGACTAACAAAATTGTGGTAGCTGAAGAAACCTCTAATATCTTGTATAGTTTTCTTCCCAAAGTAACAATGAAACTCTAAGGTATAGATTCATATACAACATGGTCTTTCCACATATATGGATGGAATAAAATATCTTCGAAAAAATCAAGTGGTAAAAAATCACACAATACCTCATCCTTGAAGGGATTGATGCCACAGGGAAGGTGGCACTATTGGCTAACACAGATATCTAATCCTTGGCTGAGCCACCCAATATTGTATGGCTATGGATGTGGTTTTTTTAGCAACTCTAATCGTTGGATGACCTCTAGGTGAGATTAGGTTATTTTGGATTCTTCTATCAACAATGAAATGCAGTGGAGTACCCTTCACCCACATCAATGATTCAAAAAGGCGTTCACCTTACTCTGACTCTTCTAGTTCATTTGGATATACCTTGGTGTTAGCGACAGTTGAAATGGGTTCTGCATTAATGATTCACTTCCCCTTGTTTGGATTTGAATTAAATTCAAAGCATGGATTTGAATCTAACGTTTTCATCTCGACCACCAATGACTACTTAGATCAAGATTCATAAGTGTTGTGCCAAGGGATTTTGTGGAACACACAATACTTCTGAGTGTATTTGTTTGTCTTCCCACTACCCTTCGTTTCGTATGGCTTACGTTGGTTTTCCTAAGGAGATTTTATATCCTTGATTTGTACTTTGTTGTCTGGGATAGAGATTCATTTTCCTTGCTTCTATTGTGATGCATTCACAAATCTAAACTCCTTCTTATTCCTCTACTTAAGTTTTTTCTTGATTTTGATAACATATCGATAAGTATCTCCCAATGATGAGATATCCATAAAATCCATTTATGTTTAGATGTACCTATGTAGACCCTCGTGGTATTTTAGAATCGGGTGTCGCTCAGAGTATTAGATACCCAACTTGGTGTGCAAGGTATGTAATGTATTCGTGAACTTCAACACTATTTGTTCTTTCTCTTGATGCAATGTGGTGCATCTCGTGTATTGGTCGTCATAGTTTCCAATAGGCTAATATTGATCCTTAACGAAATCTATAAAATAGTCCCAAGTGGGTTCAACCTCAAACATTCCATACTCCTTTGTGGAATTTTGGTCATAGTAAGTCTCCACCAATTTTTGACATCGGGGATAACCTTAAGGAGCACAAAGGTGATCTTCTCCCTGTGTGGGAAATTGTGGATAGAGAAATAAAGTTCTATCATATTTAACCATTTTTCCAAAGAATCCTCATCCACTTGACCTTCAATTATGGGAATATCAAAATTAACTTATACCTTGAAAGGGGTGGTTCCTCCAAAGGGAATGCTTGACGAAGACACGTCTATTATTCTCAACAGTTGTTGAAGGATTTGAGAAAACATTTTGATCATCTCGTCCTTCTATCATGTGAGGTCTTCCTCGAACAATAGTTGAATAAGATATCCTACTCCCTTGTCTCTCTTTTCTTCTTCCATGGGATGTTGTTGGGGTAAAAAATGATGGTATTTTAGAGGGTCAAGTAGTTCGATTCTCAACTACTTATACCCTGACCTCGTTGGGGACATGCAAAAAAAAATAGATAAAAAGTAGACCTCTCTGATACCATTGATATCTATTTATGAGGGGACAAAATAAAACAATGAAATATGACAGAAACAAAGAGATATAGTAATACTCAATTTCTATAAATGAATGAAATATACATGAAATGCAGAGTGAAATGAACTCTCTAGAATGGTCATAGCTTATCTCTGAGAAGAGATGCGATGAATATGTGTATTCACATGAATATGATTAAAATGAGGTCAAAAAATAATTTTAGTATAAAGAATTAATGAGAAAATACTAAACATCGAAAACCTTAACCCCAGAAGATGAAACCCCAAAAGGCTTGTGGCCTCTACGTGGTTAGTTGATACGTCAACTTCCTAGGGATGTTACTTTCTCATACGATATATGTTTGGGGCAATCGGTAGTTTGTTGGAAAGGTCTAGTTGAGGAATACACATTTTGAACATCTTAGTACATGCCTTTAGCTATCTATTGGGAGCTTTGGGCCAAAAAAACATCATTTAAGGTCTCAAAATGCCCCCAGAAGTTTAGGATCCGAAACAAATTTTAAAAAATGATAAAATGGAAACTATATTTTGATCTAGTGGAATATGTGGGTGACCATTGATGTCCACCTGAATCAATTTTCCATAATTATTATACCTTGATAATATTACAACCACAAGGATTATGTTTTTGCAAGAATTCAACATTATGGAAAAAATCCCAAAGAAAACAAGATCTAGATATTCTCATAGTTGATGTGGAAGTTGCAATAATCATGAGCTTTTGATTATAAATTTAAAATTGCATGGAGTAGATATTTTGAAAATTTAAACATGATTAATTAGAATAAAGGTTAGTACTGTATTATATATATAAAAGATATATATATATATATATATATATATATATATATATATATA
>JASDQU010947199.1:33196-45503 GCA_032191745.1 Picea mariana
AATCTGCGTTTAAGAACCTTCTAAATTGAACTAAAATAGCAACTTCATAATAGGGAAAGCCTTTAAAACCTGTAAGGGAATCTAGGGACACCTAGGAGTAAATTTAAGAGTAACTCTAGGTGGGTGAGGGAAATTAGGACAATTATTTAATTAAAGAAAATAATTAATGGAGAAACATGGAGGATGGATGACACATATACGAAGGAGAATTTTTAGACGATTTTTATTACAAGTTAAATTAAATGAGATTTAACGAAATAATGGAAGTTCTAAAACTCTATAAAAGAAAGGGAGGAGAAGGAAGAAGGGGATCGGTTGTTAGCGTAACATTACACTATTGGATTAATGAATTGACTGATTTACTTGTGGGAGTTGGGATTTCCCAGCTCGGAGAGGAGTGGTAGCTCGGCCTTATGAGGCGAGCTGGGAGCTAGACATACCATCTGGATAGTGTGTGGCCCCTTTGCGGCTCGTGGGTCTAAGGGGGAAGCAGAGTACCCCTAGCGTTGGTTGGGAGGTACCAGTGAGGTCTCGACGGTTGGCGAGTAGGAGTTGCACAGAGCGCAGGACGTCATTCGAAGTGGGCGATCAGGCAATGGTACGCTCTTTTATTTTGGTAGAGTAGAATGCATTAGGATTTATGATGTAGATATGCCTATGTATTGGAGAGGTAAACTGATTTTTTGAATTACATCCTTCAGTACGGCCTTGGCATTTGGTTTATCTTGCTTCCTTGTTGTTTATTTTCTATGCCTCGATGGATAGAACCCCTGTGAACCCTTCGATAAGTTATCCTTGGGCTTAGGAGTTCTCTTGTTGTTGTCAGCATTTTATATTGGTATTCTTAGATGTAAAGAGTGTTTAAATTCATCTACGTTGGGTTTTAGATAGATTGGTTGGTTCACCTTACTTCTAAAATTGAAATTGTGTAACTGATGGAACCATTATTTCTGCGGTGATAATTCGACATTAGTTGAAAGAAAGAAAATTTTAAATTAATGAAAACATTTATCAATTTTGGTCTGCAATCTTTGATGGGCTTGTGATTTAATTCCTACATGCTTTAATTCATGAGAGACAATTTTTTTGATCAGTGTCTGCATTCTTTTTTTCTGGGCGGTGGTTTTTTTTTCTTTTTGCCTTGAATCTTGGGAATATTTTATGTCTGTCTGCATTGATGGCTATCCCAGGCATTGAAAACATTATCACCGTCTGTCGATTTTATTACTCATATTTTCCACATTTGAGGGTCGTGATTTTTTTTTTATATTTTTCCTCGGCTTGGTCACCATGATTTTTCTCCCAACAGACGTTGAGAAGCTGTTAAGCTTTGATTTCCTTGCTTGAAAACGTGGTCGGGTAGCTGTAGAATCACCCAGGAAGTGTCTACCAAATAGCTGACTGTGGTGGTAATTTACCATGAATTTCCTTTACCTTCTATGTTGGACGACGTCGTTGTTCTTTACCATGAGTTTGGGGAAGGAATTCTCTCGGCGTCCACCTGTTGATTGCCCTCGAATTATTTACCAAATGGTGTGACCTTTGTTGTAGATACCACAAATTGTTTTTATTTAAATGGGACTGTCACACTGTAGTTTTACCCATATGTACAGGAGGATTGTTCTGAGCGTTCTAATGATTAATGAACTCGATTGCCTATTAAAGATTTCCCTTCTAGTTGACTGCTGTTTATTTTTATATTTTATGCTTTAATGGCGTCGAATTTGCTGCCAGCCAGATGCTCTTGGAGTGAATTCTGAATGTTTATTTTTCCTCTTCTTGTGGCCTTCACGATAGGTGGGAAGAAAGGTAGGGGAGTCTGCAGTATCAATCAACGGTAGTCACTAATTCCATTTTATGACCGACAATTTATATCCCTAATGAACAACGACCTGCTCTAGCACACACATTTGTGTAATACCCTTGATTGAACGTTTATGTATTGATTGTAATGATTAGATGCTCATTTAGATTGATTCTTGTTTTCTGAAAAATGCCAAATAAGTTAGTTGCCAGATTGTTAGCTGCCAACTGATTTCGTGATTTTCTAGCATGTGCTCGTAAGTTGCCCATTGATTTATGGCATGCACTCACAGCCTTTCATTTCTTATTACTAATTTTTAATTATTACTTGGCATAGTGGTTGGGTTGCTAATTTTTAGGTTATTAATAACATAAAAAGGTAATGTTATCGTTCTTTTATCATAAAGATATTGTAAGGTTATGGTAATATAAAATAAAATGAGAATGTGATGGTTATTGATAAACATATATTGTTGTTATAATAGGTAAATGAAATGTTACTGTAATGTATGGTATTCGTAATGTGTAAATGTAACATGGTGGTAAAATAAAATAAAGTGTAAATGTTATTGTTAATGATAACCTATAGGATGTAATGTGATCGCTATTTTATTGCAAAGTTATTGTGATATAAATGTGATGTGGTTATTATTTTATGGTAATGTTATTGTAGTTTTATTGTTAATGATAACATATAAGATGTAATGAGATTGTTATTTTATTGCCAGGTTATTGTGATATAAATGTAATGTGGTTATTATTTTATGGTACATTATTGTAATTTTTATTGTTATTGATAAACATATATAATGTAATGTCCTTGAATTAAGTACAATAACTTATTGTGATTTAGTAAATGGGGATTTGCAATTAATTGAATTTACATTATTTTTAAGGTGGGACTTGGTAACTCGTCGACTAATGGAAATCGAATGGAGTGATTGATCTGTAATTAATGCCAATTGAGTCGTAGGTAATGCCAAGTATTAAATAGTGGTTGGTTGTTGTTGGAGTCCTTTCTGACTTGCGCCTTCCATAGAGGACATGGATGTTCTTTTAATTATTGTTGTACTTGGTTGTAAACATTTGATTGCTTGGTCTACTGTGTCGGGCGGGATGTAGACACTTCCATGTTCCTCAGAACAGTCGCTAGCCTTGAGACCTTAAATGGTTAAAATCGATGGGAACTTGAGCTTGAGTGTTTCTTATGTGTCTTGGAGGTCCTAACCATTGCAGGGTAGGATGGTTGGGTAGTCAGTATTATTTATTTGTTGATTGATTGTTGTTCATTGCTTGCGGATACTTTATGTGCGTCTTTGGTTGTGATGTTGTGTTCGTCATTGTATGCGTCTTGTTCGTTGTCGAGTGGAAACACAGAGTCGAATGTGTTTATTACCCTTGTACACACGTGCACAGACAATGAAAAAAATAAAAATTGTACTTGTTATAAGAGGTTCATCATCATAACGAGGAGGTCCATTACATATGGTATCAGAGCCGGTTCAACCCACGACTTGGGATCGCTATGGCTTTCGTTGACATGATTTGATTATACTATTGCTGATCAAGTTGACTTGTGTGCGTGCAAGTAATTATGGTCAAAGGACGTGGCAGAGGCAGACGACGGGGTGCTAGAGGAGGAGGCACGACACCTCGAGTAGCATCCACACCTGAGGGGTCTAACCCTAGGGAGATGAGCAGGTTCTCGGACAGGAGTAGATAGCAGTTGGTGATGTAGTCGGGATGATGAGATATTTTCAGTGCATGTTCGAGGCATTGATCATCTGTTTGGACAGAGATGAGGTTAGGGTACCAGCACCCACTAAGGTTCCACCGCGTGCTCCGGTCGGTACTATTAGTATCCATCGTGAACTCGAGAAGGTCAAATTTCCTGAGTTCTTTGGTGCCCCAGATGGCGCAGCCGTCGACGCATGGTTGGATAACATGGCGATGTTATTTGCACTTCATGATTATACCTCCAACATGAAGGTCTGCATGGCGGTCTTTCAACTGAAGGGGAGTGCTCTTCTATGGTGGAAGACAGTCCTACCACAGTTGAACATGGTTGTCGAAGACGTGTCATGGAAACTGTTAAAGGAACGGTTCCAAGATAGGTACCTCTCAGAGGAATTCATTGAGTGTCAGCTCAATGAGTTCAATGCCTTACGACAGGGAGGTCATACGATGCTTGAGTACGAGGCCTATTTTATGGAGCTACTCCGTTACACTCCACACCTTAACACTGAAAGACTTAAGGTCAACAGGTTCGTGTTTGGCCTTAACGACAGCCTACGTGCAAAGGTTAGGATTTTGATGCTCCAAACCTTTCACAATGCCGTCCAGAAGGCCCTCATAGCAGAGGAGAAACTTATCAGTGGGGGTCAGACTAGGACTCCAGCGAGACCAGTAGGGAAGGTTTCATCTAGAACCCAACAGCACCAGACACCAGCGAGACCTACGTCAGGATATCATGGCTTCCAGAGGGGATCCACTTTCACTACACCCCATCATCCGATGCCTCAGCAGTGGGCACCTTATCAGGGAACACCGCAGCAGCAGCAGTTTAGGCCTGTTCAGCAGAACAAACCAGGGTTGCAAGCCGGTGGGCCGTCATCTTCTAGTTCAAGTACCAGGACTACTAGGCCAAAGAAGGGGTGTTGGACGTGTGGGGAGCCACACTACCAATGTGACTGTCCTGTTGAGAGGACCAAAGCATCTAGATCAGCCGGACCCACTACCATGGGAGATATGGGCAAGGCCCATCGGATTCATGCAGTGGTGAATAACCACCAGGAAGAGCATCAATCGACTATGCTCGAGATGACAGGTACTATCGCTGACTAGACCCTTAGTATTTTGATAGATCCCGGTGCTACCGAGAGTTTCATTTCTGGTGCAGTGCTAAAAAGGATTAAGGTAAAGGCGGTCGAACAGAATGAGTTTAGCTTCGTGGATATGGCTTCGGGAGCCAAACAGAAGGTTGGAGGAAATGTTACAAGCTGTGTACTTAACCTGGGAGAGTTTGTCACAAGGTCCAACCTATACATCACGATCCTAGGATCTTATGATGTCGTGATTGGTATGGATTGGTTGGAATCACATGAGGCGATACTCAACTGTAAGACAAAATGGTTAATCATGGTCGATGATGAGGGACAGAGACATGTGATTGTAGGATGGAACCAGGGAGTTTCCTTGAGGTTCATCACTTCCTTATGGTTGTGGAAGAGTATGCGCAAGGGGTGCAAGATTTATGAGATCCTTGTGTTAAACGAGAAGGGAGTAACTGAAGGTCTAGAACACATTCCGGTGGTAAGCGAGTTTGTGGACATGTTTTCAGAGGAGTTACCTGGGATGTCGTCGAAGAGGGAGTTGGAGTTTACCATAGACCTAAAACCGGGGACTGAACCGATAGCAAGAACGCCTTATCGGATGTCGACCTCGAAGTTACAAGAGTTGAAAATGAAACTGAAAGAGTTGCTGGACCTAGGAATGATACGTCCTAGTGTGTCACCATGGGGTGCACCTGTTATTTTCATACGAAAGAAGGATAGATCGTGGAGGCTTTGTATCGACTACCGTCAACTGAACAAGGCTACAATCAAGAACCAGTATCCATTGCTGAGAATTGATGATCTGTTTGATCAAATGAAGGGTGTGACGGTGTTCTCCAAGATTGATTTGTGATTAGGGTATCACCAGTTGCGGATCAAGGAGGATGACGTCCCTAAGACCACCATTAAGATGAGATTTGGACATTACGAGTTTACTGTTTTATCATTTGGACTGACAAATGCCCTAGGGGTGTTTATGAGTTTGATGAATGGGGTGTTCCGTGAGTACTTGGACAAGTTCATCCAAGTATTCATTAACCATATTTTGATTTACTCTCGGACAATGGAGGAGCATGACGAGCACTTGCGCTTGGTACTATAGTGTTTGCGAGAGCACAAATTGTATGGGAAATTGTCCAAATGTTCTTTTTATCAATCGAGGATTCACTACTTAGGGCATGTCATCTTCGGCGAAGGCATCGTTGTGGATCCAAAAAAGGTTGCGACTATTATGGAATGGCCTACGTCGACAAATGTTTCAGAAGTGTGTAGCTTCATGGGTTTAGCAGGATACTATCGACGATTCATTGAGGGATTTTCAAAGATAGCAAATCCGATCACGGAATTGCAGAAAAAAAACAAGAAGTTTGTTTGGACCGAGAAATGCACGGAAGCATTTTGGAGGCTTAAGGAGTTGTTGACAACATCACCGATACTAAAGGTCCCTAACATGGAGGCAGAGTCTTTATGCAATATGGATGAGTAATTGCTTACACTTCGAGGAAACTGAGAAGGCCTGAGGAGAACTACGCGGCGCACGATTTGGAGTTCTTAGCCATCGTATATGCCTTGAAGGTTTGGAGACACTACCTTGTTGGATGAAAATTTGAACTAAAGACTGATCATTGTGGACTACAACACATTTTTATGCAAAGCAACCTGAACGCGTGACAATGGTGTTGGTCGGAATTACTTAGCGAGTACGCCTTCGAGATTACATACATAAAAGGAACAGTGAACCGAGTGGTGGATGCATTGAGTCAGAGACCATGCATGTTTTCGGTGTTGCCTCTTCAGACGAATCTACGTCCAAAGATTCTAACTTTACAGCGTGACGATGACTGGTATAAAGAGGTCAAGGGTTTTTTCGGACAAAACACAATGATGGTACCACGATATGAGGGATTTTCATTTGATAGCAATGGTTTATTGAGGTTTAAAAATTGAATTTACGTACCTCCAAACGATGAGTTGAGGAAGTTGATCCTGAGCGAGGCTCATAGAGAAGTTTACATGACTCACCCGGGAGTCATGAAGATGAGGGTAGACCTTAAACCCTTATTCTTATGGAACGGAATGAAGGCTAACATAGTCAACTATGTGGCCAGATGTCTAGAATGTCAACAGGTAAAGGTTGAACATAGATACCCATCAGGATTACTACAACCACATGCCATTCCAGAATCAAAATGGGAAGTTATTTCGATGGATTTTATTGTTAGATTTCCACTGATGGCAAGGAGACATGACTTGATTTTCGTAGTAGTAGACACTCTGACGAAGAGTGCTCACTTTATTCCTGTGCGTACGACGTATTAGGCACTTGGCATAGCTAGATTTTTCATCAGTGAGATTGTGAGGCTACATGGCATGCCCAAGAGGATTATATCTGATCGAGGATCGGTGTTTACTGGATGATTTTGGATGAGTTTCAAAGAGGCCTTGAGAACCCAACTTAAATTTAGTACTGCATATCATCCGAAGACTGACGGACAAGACGAACAAACGAAGCAAACCTTGGAGGACATGTTGGGCATGTATGTGATGGACCAACAAAAGCGTTGGGAAGAATTCTTGCCTCTAGTAAAGTTCACTTACAACAACAGTTACCAGAGCACCATTAAAATGGCGCCTTTCGAGTTTCTTTATGGGTGACCATGTCAGACACCCTTGAGTTGGGATCGGCTTGAGGATAGGGTCCTGGTGGGACTAGAAGTGATCCAAGAAATGGAAGAGAAAATGAAAACCATAAGACAAAGGATTAAAGAAGTGTAGGATCGCTAGAAGAGTTATGTTGATGCGCATCATGTCGACCATAGTTATGAGGTCGACAATCGAGTCTTCTTGTGGGTTAAACCGCATAAGAGTTCAATTAAGATTGGGAAGGGAGCTAAACTCTCTCCTAGGTTCATGAGACCTTTCGAGTTTGTGGAGAGAAAGGGGCCTGTGGCCTATCGACTAGCCTTGCTTGATTTCTTGAGGCATATGCACGATGTTTTTCATGTATCTGTTTTGAGACATTATATTAGTGATCCTACACACGTTAGTGACATGAGTTCCTTGTAGGTATTGGACGAGGGAGCACTCACGATTGATCCGGTCCACATCTTAGATCAACGCATTCGACAGTTACGACATCGAACGGTAGATCAGGTCAAGGTCCAATGGGACAATTATAGTCTGCACTTGACGACTTGGGAGGATGCATATGATATGCGCCGGCAGTTTCCATTTATGTTTGATAGATAGACATATGATACTGTGATACACTTATTTCAACATTTATACTGTAAAACTTCGGGAAGAAGTTTAGACCAAGAGGGGGTGTATGTAACATCCCACTCTGGCACACTGAGCGAACTTATTCTTTGAGGACACTTGCTCGCAAGTGATCTAGATTATTATGATACTAAAAAATTTGTTTTTGATTATGATGCGTCATAGGTAGATGACATGTTGTTTTACTACATTGACATAGACAGGTGCTATTGACTCGATTTTTTTGAGTGTGCAGGGTTTTGGACCTTGAGGATGCAGAGGCATCAATGGAACCCCTTGGACTCTGGATTGAGTCAGGGAGTGTGCTATTTGGGTTTGATTGATTTACTGTGATATTAGTACCTTTGAGATGATGATATGATGTGGACATGTTCTGACATGATTTTTTGATAATGCAGGCTGATGATAGCTTTCCGACCATACTCACATATGGAGTAAAGGGGTCACACATGACTACTAGACAAGTTGAGGGAGAGGTGTGGACAACATCCCTGCCATAGCCGACTAGCTCTTTCGCCATGGCTCGAACTATAGGTTAAAGATTACCTACTTTGAGAGGACCCATGATGTCATGAGGGCAGATTGCGACAGTCGCTCACGATGATTCTAAGGGGCGTGCAATAAGGTAGGGGCCTTATTCCTTAGAATCCCTTAGTCTCCCACAAGTTCACCTAGTGGAGTGTTGACTCCAGGGGTTATTGATGTCTACCATTCAGTCAAGAGGTGAGTGGCACCCTTGGAGCATGTGGTGCATCCTGAAGTGCACGTCACACAAAAGAAACAAAAGAGGCGAGTGGCACCCTTGGAGCATGTAGTGTGTCTTGAAAGGCACATTGTGCAAACGAACAGATGAGGCGAGTGGCACCCTTGGAGCACCTAATGCATCTTGAAGGGCACGTCGCGTTGATGATGATAAAGGAATGAACCTAGATGGCCCTAGGATAAATATCTCATTAAGAAATTTTAAAACAACTTCCCTAATTAAAATGTCGCCTAGTTCAGAATCTAAGTCCTAAGTCTAAAACTTCGCTAGGGGTAAAATTTTGTCTACCCGTAAGAAAATATCTATATAAAAATAATTTAATAAAAAAAAAAAAATTTAAATAAAAACCACTTGAGTAATAACTTTGGTCTTCATAATTTTTTGGGTAAAATGAAGAGAGTAAGAAATTAAATAAATTCGGTGGATATAAAATTTAAAGAAGAAATGAATATTTTAACTTTTGATAGTTAAAAAATAAAATAAAAAAATACTAAATTAATAATAAAAGGGAAAGGAGGTTAACTTGTGCATTTTTCATTTTGGGCTCTAATAAAGAGGGGAAAGAAGGAATTATAAAAATTAGGAAACTAGGGAATGGAGGTAACATAAAAAGGGAAAGAGGGGAACTTATGGTAAAAAGAGGGAGGTCAACTTAGTAAAGAATATGCATTTAAGAACCTTCTAAATTGAACTAAAATAGCAACTCCATAATAGGGAAAGCCTTTAAAATCTGTAAGGGAATCTAGGGACACCTAGGAGTAAATTTAGGAGTAACTCTAGGTGGGTGAGGGAAATTAGGACAATTATTTAATTAAAGAAAATAATTAATGGAGAAACGTGGGGGATGGATGACACATATACGAAGGATAATATTTAGAAGATTTTTATTAAAACTTAAATTAAATGAGATTTAAGGAAAGAATGGAAGTTCTAAAACTCTATAAAAGAAAGGGAGGAGAAGCAAGAAGGGGATCGACTGTTAGTGTAACGTTACGCTGTCGGATTAGTGACTTGACTGATTTACTTATGGGAGTTGAGATTTCCCAACTCGGAGAGGACTGGTAGCTCRACCTTGCGAGGYGATTTGGGAGCTAAACGTACCATCTGGATAGTGTGTGRCCCATTTGTGKCTCGGGGGGCTAAGGGGGAAGCAGAGTAMCCCTAGCATTGGTTGTGAGGTACCAATGAGGTCTCGATGGTTGGCGAGCGGGAGTTGCACGGAGCACGGGACGTCATTCGAAGTGGGTGATCAGGCAATGGTATGTTCTTTTATTTTGGTAGAGTAGAATGCATTAGGATTTATGATGTAGATCTGCCTGTGTAGTATAAAAGAAAGGGAGGAGAAGCAAGAAGGGGATCGGCTGTTAGCGTAACGTTACGCTGTCGGATTAGTGACTTGACTGATTTACTTATGGGAGTTGAGATTTCCCAACTCGGAGAGGACTGGTAGCTCGACCTTGCGAGGCGATTTGGGAGCTAAACGTACCATCTGGATAGTGTGTGACCCATTTGTGTCTCGGGGGGCTAAGGGGGAAGCAGAGTACCCCTAGCATTGGTTGTGAGGTACCAATGAGGTCTCGATGGTTGGCGAGCGGGAGTTGCACGGAGCACGGGACGTCATTCGAAGTGGGTGATCAGGCAATGGTATGTTCTTTTATTTTGGTAGAGTAGAATGCATTAGGATTTATGATGTAGATCTGCCTGTGTATTGGATAGGTAAACTGATTGTTTGACTTACGTCCTTCAGTACGGCCTTGGCATTTGGTTTATCTTTCTTCCTTGTTGTTTATTTTTTGCACCTCGATAGATAGAACCCCTGTGAACCCTTCAATAAGTTATCCTTGGGCTCATAAGTTCTCTTGCTGTTATCAACGTTTTATATTGGTATTCTTAGATGTGAAGAGTGTTTAACTTCATCTGCGTTGGCTTCTAGATAGATTGGCTGGTTCACCTTACTTCTTAAATTGAAATTGTGTAACTAATGGAACCATTATTTCTGCGGTGATAATTCGGCATTAGTTGAAAGAAAGAAAATTTTAAATTAATGAAAACGTTTATCAATTCCGGTCTTCAATATTTGATGGGCCTGTGATTTAATTCCTCCATGCTTTAATTCACGAGAAACAATTTTCTTGATTAGTGTATGCGTTCTTTTTTTTTGGGTGGTGGTTTTTTTTCTTTTTTCCTTGAATGTTGGGAATATTTTATCTCTCTCTGCATTGATGGCTATCCCAGGCATTGAAAAATTTATCACCATCTACCAATTTTATTACTCATATTTTCCACATTTGAGGGTCGCGGATGTTTTTTTTATATTTTTCCTCGGCTTGGTCACCACAATTTTGCTCCGAACAGATGCTGAGTGGTTGTTAACCTTTGATTTCCTTGCTTGAAAACATGGTCGGGTAGTTGTAGAATCACCCACAAGTGTCTACCAAATAGCCGACTGTGGTGGTAATTTACCACAAATTTCCTTTACCTTCTAAGTGGGATGGCGTCGCTGTTCTTTACCACGAGTTTGGGGAAGGACTGCTCTAGCCATCCACCTGTTGATTGCCCTCGAATTATTTACCAAATGGTGTGACCGTTGTTGTAGATACCATGATTTGTTTTAATTTAAATGGGATTGTCACGTTGTAGTTTTACCTAGACGTGCAGGAGGATTGTTCTCAGCATTCTAATGATTAATGACCTTGATTGCCTGTTAAAGATTGCCCTTCTAGTTGACTGTCATTTATTTTTATATTTTATTCTTTAATGGCATCGAATTCGCTGCCAGCCAGATGCTCTTGGAGTGAATTCTGAATGTTTATTTTTCTTGTTCTTGTGGCCTTCCGGATAAGTGGGAAGAAAGGCAGGGAGGTCTGCAGTATCAGTCAACTGTAGTCACTAATTCCATTTTATGACCGGTAATTTATATCCCTAATGAACATCGACCTGTTGTAGTGCACACATCTGTGTAATACCCTTGATTGAATGTGTATGTATTGATTGTAATGATTAGATGTTCGTTCAAATTGATTCTTATTTTATGATAATTGTCGAATAAGTTATTTTCTAGATTGTTAGCTTCCAACTGATTTCGTGATTTTCTGGCATGCGCTTGTAAGTTGCCCATTGATTTCTGGCATGCACTCACAACCTTTCATTTCTTATTACCAATTTTTAATTCTTACCTGGCATAGTGGTTGGGTCGCTATTTTTTAGGTTATTAATAACATAAAAAGGTAATGTTATCGTTCTTTTATCGTAAAGATATTGTAAGGTTATGGTAATATAAAATAAAATGAGAATGTGATGGTTATTGATAAACATATATTGTTGTTATAATAGGTAAATGAAATGTTACTGTAATGTATGGTATTCGTAATGTGTAAATCTAACGTGGTGGTAAAATAAAATAAAGTGTAAATGTTATTGTTAATGATAACCTATAAGATGTAATGTGATTGCTATTTTATTGCAAAATTATTGTGATATAAATGTGATGTGGTTATTATTTTATGGTAATGTTATTGTAGTTTTATTGTTAATGATAACATATAAGATGTAATGAGATTGTTATTTTATTGCCAGGTTATTGTGATATAAATGTAATGTGGTTATTATTTTATGGTACATTATTGTA
>JASDQU010947200.1:0-11681 GCA_032191745.1 Picea mariana
ATCAAATGATTAAAGCAAACTACCTTTAACTTGCCAACCTACATTCAATGAGCAACTACCCTATGAAAGCAAATAAATAAGCAAGTAAGAAAAATCACCTATCTAACCTATTAAAGAAAATAGACAAGCAAGCAAAAACACATAACTAACCTATTAAAGAAAATAGACAAGCAAGCAAAAGAACCTAACTAACCTATTAAAGCAAATAGACAGCAAAGCAAAAGCATAAAGCAAAAGACAAGTAAGAAAAGACTTCTCATTTAACAACTACCTAGCCTAAGAGGCAAGTGAACTAAATGCCTAATGAAAAACTATTTCTCTTGCAATGCATGGAAGGAAATCTCGTGAAAGGAAATTTAAATTCTCAATGCAATGCATGAAAGGAAATCTATTCTATTGAAAGAAAGAAAGACTATCAACTAAACTTATGAAAACATGAAACTATCTCTTCTAATCTACGAAAGCAAGAAACTATCTTTAATCTATGAAACAGTCAAATTTAATGCTGGTGGTTGTGTGAATGCCTTCGGTGGTGATGGATGATATCTTGATGACACTTGACAACAAAGGATACTTCTAATGGTATAAGCTCAATACTACTTTGAATGGAAAAATGAAAGGTGTGAAGTAAACAATCCAATGAAAGCTTAGCAATGATAAAAGTAATGTTAAATACCCTACATATTCATGTATAAACCATCAACATCATGATGAGATCATCATTGTCTAATTAACAAATTCAATTGCATCTTAATCTATGAAAGGAAATTGCGTGAAAGGAAACTATACTATGTCTAGTTTAATCATTCAAGCTATGATAAGAAAATGACTGAAAACAAAAATTAAAAACATGATATTAAAAAGTGAATTGACAATTACATTTAACAAATAAATAAGCAAGTGAAATATATCTAAAACTGAAGTAAGCAAGATATGATTCAAAAACTGGAAGAAAATCTATCCATCCATCAATCTTTGTCAGAAGAAACTCAGATTAAAACTATGCTCTATTCTAATTAAAAATATGTTCTAAGCTTGACTGTAAAAATATAAAAGAAAGCACAATTTATCATCTAACTACATGTGGGGTTAGTATAGTGAGAGAGAGACTTGAAAGACTTTTCTAATCTATGAGATTAATGCATGTTAATACATCTCATCATTCTAACCTGTAAAAGAGAAGCAAATTAGTTAAGCTACAACAAATTAATTAACTAAATAAAAATATGCATGTACAACAAATAAAGAAAGAGCAATTAAATTAAGAAATGCATAAATCAACATGAAGAGAGTTACCAGACTATTGGTACCCCCCCCAGAAATTCATGGTCACTCTCTAAAAGCACACCATGACTTCAGTAGGTCAAATTCACCATAAAAATCCAAAAACGTAGTTTTGGCACTATTCTGGCAATGTAAAACTAGAAACAGAGAAAAATCATTTTTCTGGTAATTCTAATGCTTATGCTACTTGGTTAAAAATCTAATGATCATCCTATTGGTATTTATAATCTTACAACCCAGGTGGTCGACCACAGGAGGGTCGGACCACCTCTAAATTCGACAAATTACATTAAATGCATCCATAACTAACAAAACGGAGGAACCCAATGATCGCCCTCTTTGGACAACTGAAATCAAGTTGTCTTGAGCTTAATAGCTAGAGGGGGTGATGAAAAACAAAACCCATGTGCTCGATTTGTCCACCACTAGACGCCAATACCATAACTGCCAACTTGCCTTACGTTTTTGTGCAATACTGGGTTCCAAAACAAGTGTCGGATCAAGTACCGGAACAAGTGTTAGATCAAGTGTCGGAACAAGTGTCAGACCAAGAAAAATGGTGCATTTTTCCCTGTAACAGTTAAAAACATGAATTAACTCTTGGAAACCATAAAATATGATAGATTAAACTTGATTGAATAAAAAAACATGAATTATACGTACCTCATGCCAATTGTATCATTTTATCATAAAATTATTCAAAAACCTCCTTTGAAAGATAAAAAATGCATATGTACATATGGAAAAAATTGTATAATAACGTCATGAAGATGATCATATCTTAGGCCCAACATATGCCCACACCGACGATTTTGCAGGTCCCACTGCAAACAAAAAGAATTCATCCCTCGGAACTAGGCTTGCTGAGGAGGGCCAGCTTTAGAAGCCTCTCCTTCTTGCTGTGTAGGCTTAGGCTTGTGCCTCTTATGTTTCTTTAATTGTGCTCTTAAGATGTGGTTAGATTGGGTCATCCCATCGACCAACTGCTGAAGGGAGTTAACATTTGCCTGAAGGACTGCATTGTCATGATGAAGGTGTGCATCTATTGTCTTCCTCTCCTCCAATTGTTGGAGAAGCTGATGGTTTTCCCTTTGTAGTTCCTCTATAGTTGGGGAAAAATCAGTGATCTTCGAGGAAGGCTTAGGTCCTTTGACAGATGTGGTCAATTTATCAATTTTAGAATCAAGAGTGGGCATGGATGAAGTAGGTGTGATGGGAGATTGGAAAGGTGAGGTAGGTTATGATTTTGTTTTCCTTAGTGGCTCTAATCCATCCGCAGAGACTTCTCTAGGTTACTTATGAGGGTTCTCAAGGTCAGAGGATACTTGGATAGGATCCGAAGTAGGTGGAGGCTTGGCATAAGGCTTGGTTCTTATGTTTCGAGTACTCTTCTGAAAAGGTCCCTTACCAAATCGGTTGGCTCCTCTCTTGTTTGTGGGAATGATGGGAAAGTCTTGCTGCATTACTTCTTGGGGATTCTTAGGTGTAGGATCAAGAGAAAATGAAGGCATTAGGGGGTCAACAATAGGCTTCTTTTGGTCTTTGTTCTTGGTCTTCTTCCCCAATGAAGAAGTAGGAATATCAACAAGATTTTGGTATTGTTTCAGCAAAGAGGGAGTTTGTGCAAGGGATTTTGGAGTTTTTGGAGAGTGAGGCTTGGATGGAGAGATAGTTTTTAGGCTAAGTGTCTTTTTTCCGGTCTTAACTGTCAAGTGAGGATTTGAAAATTGGTAGATAAAGGCATCCCAACTTTTCCCCTGCTTTTCTAGTTCGGTAAGAACGAGGAGTTTGATCAAACCGTGGTGGAAGAGACTATTGTGGGGGTTGGTCACATTTTTCCTCACTTGAGAGGACATTTTCTCCAAACTTTTGAGAAAATAAAAGGGAAAGTTCAAAGGTTTATTGAACAGAAAATGAGATAGCAATCTAAAGTGACAAGCTTTGAAGATGGAGTATCCACCTTCACTTGTAACTAACCTTGTGATGACAATAAGGGGATTGACCAATTTTGGATTTATTCACTCTTTAGCATACCGTTTCGCTACTGAAATGCTCTCAAATTTGGCCTTAAACACCCTGTTGTAACTTGAGTGCGGCAATTGATGATTCTTGAACCACCTATCTTCCATTCTTGGAAGTTTTGTTGCAGCAGCAATTGACTCTTTTGTGACTGCAAAATTGAGAGACACTACATGTGCTATCCTACCATAAAAACCAAATAAAAATTGCATAGAAAGACCGTCATCATGGCCTTGTAAACTCGACAGAAATGGACCCCAACCAACATGCAAGAACACTTCCCTACACTGTGCAAATTCTGGAATGGAAAACAAGTTTGCATAGGAGGAGGGTTCATATCGCTTGGTCATTGTGACAGGGTTTGAATTCACCAAGAAAGGGAGAAATCAAGCCACACAGAGACACAAATTAGGCACCGTCTGAGTGCAATTGGAACAAAGGGAAAATTTTACCAAGAAAGGGTGAAAACAGGCCAAGAAATTTCACGGGTTTAACACAGTCTGAGTGTGATTAGAGCAAAGGGTGAATTCGACAAAGGTTGGGCGCAATTTCTTAACGTAGATCAGAGAAAATGGCAAGGGAAAATGAAACAATAGAGTGCCCAACCCGATTTTGGATGCTCTTATGGTGGAGGACGTTTCTCACATGTGCGTGCAAGTTTCCATGTGTGGGAGATTCAAATTTTATGGAAATCTTGAGAGCAATGGAGTGGTGCATACTTAGATAAATGTCCAAGTATTTTGACTTGGAAATTTGATCATAACCATATGAAGAATCTTTTAATCAATGCCTGTAACAAATTTAATTAAATGTGATTGAATTCTAGTTCCCTGGAATCTAGGACAATTACTGGTATGCAATGCAATGGCACTTCAAATGACAGTTCATCCGACACCTCATCCAGCTCCTCATGTGGTACTTCATCTGGTACCCCTGTGTTAAGTGCATTTTCTCCTCTTTTAATAGACAACTTGCAATTTTGAAGTGTTTTTGACAACCATAGTGGTTAATGAGAAGAGGCAGAGTGCTCCATGCTTACTCATTCTTCTTCTATATGACATATAGTGTCAAAACCTATAATGAACGAGTTATAGCAAGCATAAAATATGTATTGTCAAACCTACAGTATGCAGCTTGTAATGGAATATAACCAATAAAGAGTTGTCTGTTAAGCATGAGTTCAGTAATGTATAACACACAGGAGTTAAGCATTTAAAAATAACATGACTATCAATGTAATAGCCTGTATCATGGTAATAATACAAAAATTCTTACAAAGACTCCTTTCTCTAGGCAATGATCATTTGTCAACTCATGAACCCCTCCCCCACACCTAAGTATTGTGACACCTCACAATCAAAAGTATAGGAAACTAGTCAGTATCCCCCAATAGTCGAAGATTTATAGTATGTCAAGTGTAAAGATGAAATTTCACAGATTGGTCGGACTAGACAGTTAGGAGATGGCCCCACCTATAGGATAAAAGATATTATATATAGATAAGAAGAGGTAGGCAAGAGAATTTCAAGATAGTCTTAGAGTCATTTCCCAATGGAAAATTGATGAGATTCATTAACCTTAGCTTAACTACACATACTCCAAGTCAGCTTTGTCTGCAAGTAATGTCGTACATCGGGACAAGTTTAGATTTATTATTTATTTTTGTCAGATCATCATCCTTTCTAGGTAGAATGCTCTGCTGCCAACAAGCCTGTTTAGTACTCCGGCGGGTTTACCTAGTCATACCACAGGCTGGTACCCACTGCCAGCAAACCTGTTCAGTATCCTGGTGGGTTAGCCTCTTAAACCCTCAGAGACTGGCCCTCCATATTTAAAGATTTTAGTATAATATTGCTTATGCAAGAAGATGGGGGAACAACTCTGAAACAACTTTTTCTTTCCATTCCTTTTTAATTGGGATGGTATTTATGTTAGAGGATGAATTTCCATTATATTGTTTAGTGGTTGTCTCGATGTAAGGGGTACTTAAGTGGATGTGACCTATCTAAAGATATGATATAATCCAGTTATTTAGTGTGTAGTGGATGGTACCATTGAGAAAGAACAAAAAGGTATCTCTAGGCTCAACTTACTTTCTTCCTTTGTAATTATTGTGATGTTTCCATGACTAACTACTAATGAGACCTCCCTGTTACTCTTTGATAAAGACACTTGACTTACTTACTCAGGTTTCTTGGAAAAACTGTATGAGAGACCTCTAGGCTTGATAGTTAAGGTATCACTTCCTTATACAGTGGTGAAGAGTTTTAAGAGCAACTACTTTAGAATGCCTTAAAAATGAGAATGTTTGCAAAAACATGGCTAATTACAGTAAGTCACTATTCATTTGATGCTTTAGCAAACACAGTATTCAAGTATAACAATGTTTTGATGAAATATTCTTGAAACTATGTACTCCCGGTGAAATAATTACTTACAGAAATATATAGAATTACCTTATTAACAAAATGCAAAAACTATTTACATATATACAGTAGGAAACTTAGAAAAAATTTCAAGAATAAGGGGGGGCTTTGCCATCTACTAAGTCCAATGCCTTGTCAGCTGACATGACCTGTAGAAAATCCTCTTTGGAAATGGGCTTATGATAAAACTTAAGTCGGTGTCCATTTACCACAAAGGAGACTTGTCCATCGTCAATTGTTTTAATTTTTATAGCTCCATTTTCATATACAGTGTCTACCTCATAAGGGCCCAACCAATGGGTGATAAGTTTTCCTTTGAAGGTTTTGAATCGGGAATCAAACAATCGAGCCCAATCACCAGGCTAGAAGTGTTTCTTTTTAATAAACTTGTCATGCCACTTGCTCCTCTAGTTTTGGACCAATATTGTTCGTTGGATGGCATCTTACCTGATTTCATCCAACTCATTCAATTGTAGGGATCGTTGCTTCTGAGCCTCATCCAGGTTCAATCCTAATTTTGCGTCAATACGGAAGGTCCTTACTTAGAATTCTATTGGTAAAAGTACTTGTTTTCCGTACACTAGATCATAAGGGGTATGTCCAGTGGTATTTCTCCAGGTAGTTCGGTATGCCCACAAAGCCTCTGGGAGCGTATCAGCCCAATATCGGTGATGTAACAGAATAGTCTTGGTCAAGATGGCTTCCGAAACTTTGTTTGTGGATTCTACTTGACCATTGGCTTGCAAGTGGTATGGAGAATATTTACAATCTTTAATCCCATATTTCTTTGTTAGCTCTTTCATCATCTTGGAAGTAAATTGAGTGCCTTGGTTAGTAACAATTTCACGAGGGACATCGAAGTAGGTAAAGATTTATTCATAGATAAATTCGACAACAGAATTCTCTATGGCCCTAAATAGGGCTTTTGCCTCTACCCATTTGGTGACATAGTCCGTACAAACCAAGATATAATTCTTCCTACGGGACATGGGTGAAATTGGTACTACAAAGTCGAGGGCCCATTTTTTGAAGGGTTCTATCATAACTTGGGCCTGTAAAGGCATTTCATCGGATGATGTAGGTCTACCTATCCTTTAGCAACTATCACAACTTCTCACATACTTGGCAACATCTTTGAAAATGCTAGGCCAATAGTAACCTGAATGTAACACCTTATATGTTGTACGTTTGTCAAAGAAATGGCCACCACATGGTCCATCATGACAATTTCATAGTATTTCAGGTACCTTGTCCTCTTGGACACATCTACGAATAATCAAATTAGGACCTGTGCGGAAAATATCATGACCAACCCAAGAGTAATTAGCACTCTGTGTAATAATTTTCCGCTTTTCATGAGGTGACAAATGAGACTGTAACTTCCTAGTAGCCAGATAGTTTGCCATATCTGCAAACCATCAGATATTGATAGAGAGGGAAAAGAGGTGCTCATATAGGAAACTATCATCTACAAGGATGTTTTCATCCTCATTCTTTATTCGAGAAATAAAGTCAACTACTACATTATCCTTTCCAGGTCAGTCAAGAACATTAATATTAAATTCTTGCAATAACAAGAGCCACCTAGTCACTCGACCATTAGTTATAGGTTTATTCATGAGGAACCTAATGGCAGAATGATCAGTGTGTACAAATACTTCATAACCTATAATGTAATGACGAAACTTGTTAATATCATGAACAACTGCCAATAACTCTTTCTCAGTGATTGTGTAGTTCAACTCAGTAGGGGACAAGTTCTTGCTTATAAAATAAATGACATAGGACTGTTGGTCTTCTTTCTTCCCTAATACCCCTCCTATTGCGGTGTCAGAGGCATCAGTGGATATATGAAATGGGAGAGTCCAATTAGGCCCTCTAAGAACTGGTGCCACAAACAGCTTATATTTCAAGGTTTCAAAGTCAGTTTAACAATGCTTAGTCCAAACAAAATCAACATCTTTTATCAATAATCCAAACATAGGTGCAACAATTTTTGTAAAATTTTCAATAAACCGCCGGTAATATCCGACATGTCCAAGAAAGCTTCTCACCTCTTTCTGATTCTTGAAGGGTGGGAGTCTAATAATGACCTCAATCTTTGTAGGATCAACTTTTATTTCTTCAGATGAAACATGATGTCCTAGAACCACTCCTTCAGTTAACAACATTTTTCATTTTTCATGACTTATGGATAGGTTCATTTCCTGGCATCTCATGAGGACCTTTTCTAAGTTGTCTAAGGCTTCTTGGTAAGTGTTTCCATAAACTGTGAAGTCATCCATGTAGACCTCCACACAATCATGAATAAGATCGAAAAATATCCCTAATACTGCTCGTTGAAATGTGGCAGGAGCATTACACAATCCAAATGGTAAGACCCTATAGGCATAGGTTCCCCAAGGAAAAGTAAAGGTAGTCTTGTCCTGGTCCCCGGGTGCTATAAGAATCTAGTTGTACCCACAGTACCAATCTAGAAAGGAGAAATACTTCTTTCCGGATAAGGTATCTAGAACTTGGTCAATGAAAGGAAGAGGAAAGTAGTCTTTCAAAGTGGAATTATTGAGTTCTCGGAAGTCAACACAAATTCTCCATTTCCTGGTCACTTTATTTGGAACCAATACTAGTGGGGATACCCACTTACTATCGGATATGGGATAGATAAATCTAACATTTAACAACTTTTGGATTTCCTCCTTGACTATGTCTTTGAGTGTTGGGTTCATCCTTCTCTAGGGTTTCCTAACAGGTGTTACTTCCCCCTGGGTGTATATATGATGGATGCATGTGTCAGGGTGTATACCCTTCATGTCAGTATATTCCCATCTAATTGTTCTTGAAATTCTTCCCCAAACATGTACTCAAATTGGGGAAAAGACTGTGGAAAATCCACACATGTAATAGCATAAATGAATTGTCTTAGCACATTTTCTCGTGTATTCTTCTGAAGTGCCCTTGAATGGTCACTAGGCAATATGGGTTCTTCCCAGTTTTTATTCTCGTATGGACATTCAAGCCACCATAGATTCTCCATAATAGGTTGATCTTGGAGGGTAAATGGTGAGCTTCTGGATAGAGAGACCATTTGAGATGGTCATTTCTCCTTCTCTACAGCCAACAAATGCATTGGCTGTGGCTAGCCAAGGTCTTACCAAAATAATGGGATGGCCTCAGGTAGGATCCTTTGAATGAATGACAATAAAATCTACAGGATACTCCCATGAGGTTAAAGTAACAATGACATCATCTAAAATTCCTTCAGGTATAACCCTAGTCTTATCTGCTAATTCCAAAATGGTTGGGGTAGGCCAAAGAAGAGGTTGTAACTGTAATTGTTCCAAGGTAGTAGCAGTCATAACATTGATGTCTTCCCCTATGTCTATGAGAGTGTTTCCAATGGAGACCTCCTTAATGGTTATGGTCACTACGGGGTTTCCTAGATTCCCATACTTTGCTAGCTTTGGCTGCTCTGATATGTACTCNNNNATTCCGGTCGGGTGGTAGGTTTCTGAATTACCAATCGGTATGGATAAGGAGGGAACTTCGTAATTTGTGAAGGTTCATTTTTGGGAAGATTGGGTTCTTGATTCTTCGGGCTAATAACATCTTCCCACCTAGTATCATCTGTGGGTTGTTGGGTGGTTTCTTCTTCTTCTTCTTCTTCCTGGATGACTATTGAAGGTCTCTGCCTATCTAGAAATTTTCTCGATCTTAGTTGAATTTCCTGTAATGGAACAGGAGTAATAACATATGTCAGCAAGGCCTGCATCTCAACATTTTTAAGGGGTTGAGGGGGATTATTATTGGGATTCGGAATTGGTTGTGCTGGTAATAGTGTCGGTTTTTGGGGAGCTTGCATTTTGAAATTGGAACGGTTTTTGTTGTGGGATAGGAGGTAAAGGTGGTGGAACAAAACCTGGCAGAAGCTGCAGAGTGTTTGATGAGAACTGAGGATAGGGATGGTTGTACATAGGGATATGTGGAGCTTGAGGGTTTCCTTGGTTGTGTCCTCCCCTCCATCCTTGAATCCAAGGATGTTGGTACTGAGTAGAGCATTTTGTCCAACCTGGTGAGTTTCGTTGTTGTTGTTGATAATAGGGTGGAACTTGGGACTGTAGATCCGGGTATGTGGGTTGATTCCTAGGCTGCCATGGCCTTCTAGGTGCATAAGAAGACTCCCCAAGATCTCCACTCCTATAGATGGCTAATAAACCAGGCAATGATGGACATGTTTCAGTCACATGGTCTTATGTACAGAAGCCACAAACTGAAATGTTATCTAATGGGCACTCCCTTGAGGAATGCTTCCTCCTGCATCTTGGGCAATATATGCTCATTGTTGCATTTTCCTCCTCCTGTTTATTTTTGAGTTTAAGGGTATCTAACTGGGAACCTATTGTGCTTAGGATGTCTATCTTGAATTTTTCTAAAAGGTTCCCTATCTCTACTCTCGTAATACCACCTGAACTAACTGGTTTTAAGCTTCTATTGTAAGGGTCTCGAACATTCTCTTCTATTTTGGCTCTACTCCTTGAGTAGTTTTTACACATTTCACATATTTCAGCAAATGGTTTATGAGAGATGTCACCTGATGCCATCAGGTTAAGAACCTCTAGATATTCTTTTGAAATTCCCTTAAGAAAAAGATCCCTAATTGCATCCTCTGGGAGGTCATGGTATTTTGACTTCTGGGAGATATAACCAAATATTTCCATATAGTCTTCAAGGGTATCGTCTTCTAATTGTTGGACTTTAAATATATCATTACGAGACTCTTTGGTCTTGCAGTAGTCTTGGTACTTCTTAAGAAAGATGTCTTTCATGGATTCCCAAGACCTAATATTGGATTCTACCAAACTAATGCTAAGGTCTAGAAATGATCTAATTCCTAACTTCTTCGTACCTTGAGACAACTCCCTGGAAAGGACACCAAAATGTTAGGTGATTTATATGTACTAAAAAATACACTAAACTACCCTCAATTAAATTGTCAACCCGGGGTAAGTAAACTTAGAGTTGTAGAAAAATATATGCCAAAGGTAAAAAGGTTGGTAGGAGTGTAGAGTAACTAAGGAAAGCAGCTATCTAGGGATAATCTACTCAAGAAAACCTATCTAATGAACAAACCCTACTAAGCAAATTGAAACTAGGTAACCTAAGTACTTTTGGGCCAAGAACTGATGGATAGTTCCTAAGAAAGTGAATGAAAATTCTATGTAAAGAAAACTAGTTCATGACAATAAGAAAAGGTAAACTACTAATCAAATGATGAAAGCAAATGATGAAAGCAAACTACCTTTAACTTGCCAACCTACATTTAATGAAAAACTACCCTATGAAAGAAAATAAATAAGCAAGTAAGCAAAAACACCTATCTAACCTATTAAAGCAAATAGACAAGCAAGCAAAAACACCTAACTAACCTATTAAAGCAAATAGACAAGCAAACAGAAGCACCTAACTAACCTATTAAATCAAATAGACAAGTAAGCAAAAGCATAAATCAAAAGACAAGTAAGCAAAGACTTCTCATTGAACAACTACCTAGCATAAGAGGTAAGTGAACTAAATGCTTAATGCAAAACTATTTCTCTTGTGTGAAAATAAATTTAAATGCTCAATGCAATGCATGAAAGGAAATCTATTCTATTGAAAGCAAGAAAGACTATCAACTATACTTATGAAAACAAGAAACCATCTCTTCTAATCTGCGAAAGCAAGAAACTATCTTTAATCTATGAAACACTCAAATGTAATGCTTGTGGTTGTGTGAATGCCTTCGGTGGTGACGAATGATATCTCGATGACACTTGACAACAAAGGACAGTTCTAATGGTATAAGCTCAATACTACTTTCAATGGAAAAATGAAAGGTGTGAAGTAAATAGTCCAATGAAAACTTAGCCATGATAAAAGTAATGTTAAATACCCTACATATTCATGTATAAACCA
>JASDQU010947200.1:11875-30062 GCA_032191745.1 Picea mariana
AAGTAAGAAAGCTATGATTCAAAAACTGGAAGTAAATCTATCCATCCATGAATCTTTTTCAGAAGGAACTTAGATTAAAACTATGCTATGTTCTAATTAAAAATCTGTTCTAAGCTTGACTGTAAAAATATAAAAGAAAGCACAATTTATCATCTAACTACATGTAGGGTTAGTATAGTGAGAGAGAGACTTTCAAGCCTTTTCTAATCTATGATATTAATGCATGTTAATACATCTCATCATTCTAACCTATAAAAGAGAAGCAAATCAATTAAGCTACAACAAATTAATTAACTAAATAAAAATATGCATGTACAACAAATAAAGAAAGAGCAAATAAATTAAGAAATGCATAAATCAACATGAAGAGAGTTACCAGACTTCTGGTGGGCCCCCCAGCAAGTCGTGGTCACTCTCTAAAATCACACCACGACTTCAGGCAGCCAAATTCGCCATAAAAATCCAAAAACGCAGTTTTGGCACTATTCTGGCGATGTAAAACTAGAAACAGAGCAAAATCATTTTTCTGGAAATTCTAATGCTTATGCTACTTGGTTAACAATCTAATGATCATCCTATTGGTATTTATAAGCTTACAACCCAGGTGGTCGACCATAGGAGGGTCGAACCACCTCTAAATTCAACAAATTACATTAAATGCATCCATAACTAACAAAACAGAGGAACCCAATGATCGCCCTCTTTGGACAACTAAAATCGAGTTATCTTGAGCTTAGTAGCTGGAGGGAGCGATGAAAAACAAAACCCATGTGCTTGATTTTTCAACCATTGGCTGCCAATACCATAACTGCCAACTTGCCTTGCATTTTTGTGCAATACTGGGTGCCAGAACGAGTGTCGGATCAAGTATCGGAACAAGTGTTGGATCAGGTGCTGGAACAAGTGTCGAACCAAGAAACATGGTGTGTTTTTCTCTGTAATAGCAGAAAAACATGAATTAACTCTTGGAAACCATAAAATATGATAAATTAAACTTGATTGACTCACAAAACACGAATTATATGTACCTCATGTCGATTGTATCAATTTACCATAAAATTCTTCAAAAAGATCCTTTGAAAGATAAAAAATTCATATGTACATATGGAAAAAAGTGTATAATAACGTCATGAATATGATCATATCTCGGTCCCAACATTTATTTTAATAGAGGTCTTCTCAACTGGAGGTTTCCCCCTCGAAGAGGCCAGTGAACATTGCTTTCAAATTCAAAGTGTTATTTTTGTTGTTATTCTTATATAATTTCAGTGTTATTGTGGTGAATGTTCTGGTTATATTGTTGTTATTTTTCCATTACGAACATTTTATTTCAGTTTTGCATACATTTTATATCTGGTATATTACAAAAAGTAAGTATAAATAAGTACCTAGGAGGTCTAGGTCGAGGGTTGTTGTGGGAGAATGTTAGAGATTACAATTTTGGTTGGTTAAGAGGATGAATGTAAGAACTGATACCTTTTTGTAAGTTATTGAGATGTACGAGAATCAAATAAATAGACCTTGAGGGTTAGATCACAGGCTGAGGAGCTTGGTGCGGTCTAGTCAGTGTCAAAAGGGTCATGAAGTTTGTTTCATGATGACATGAATGAAGTTGTAGTGCGTACGACACCATATATTACAGAACCATAATAAAAGATCCTAAGATCCAGATCTTTTTGGATGTATCCCAGGAGGGGGTGAACCATGATAACACCTGTGTAATGTATTATATAATGTGTTATGTAATGTGTTATGTAATGTCAGCACAATAAGTACATTTAATCCATGACATTAAAGATAAATAATAATAATAGAATTGACAATGATCGATGTCATAATGAAAAATATGCCACAACCATCTACAAATTACCTTACCACGCGCAATTTTCATGGAGAACTCACCAGGATTATCGCACGAGGGAGGTTTTCATGAGAATCTGTTCAACAAGCATAGGAATATCAATGTGAAAAAGGTAATACACACATTCAGAAATGATCCAATTACGATAATCCATATATGTTATTGTGCCTCAAATTATTTGCACTTGTAACAACATGATTTGATTCAGTAACTAACTCCTTTACTGTACTTCACAAATATGGGGAATTCGAGCCTCATGCAGGGAAATTCCACTACCAGTTTGAACTAACCTCAAAATCATGAAACTAAAATCTATATAACAAATCCAAGTAAGGATAAATTTAACTCTTTATAAAGATAAATACAAGAGAAGAAACAATGAGCTAGCCAAAGTTAGCAGTTGACGACCCTCCTAGTTCATATTACTAGAATTCATAAGTAGGTCAACCATCTTGGCCCAGATGTGGGAAGAGGAATTTCCCCTTCACATAAAGGTGCATAGGGCTCCTCTAGGTTTTCCTCAACCCATTGGTGAAGGTAGAAACAATCAATGTTTCTTGCATTGGATGAAGAAAAAAAATATGGAAAAAACCTTCCAAGAAACACTATAGCACGAGAAGAAGTGACTTGGAAACCAAACCAAGGGTAACATAAAAATAGAGTGTTAGAAATTCGAAAATTTCATAATGGTATCTAGGAAGCAGCCTTCTCATAGGCATTGGATATATTCCACCCAATAAAACAAAAGAACACCAGGAATGTGAGATGAAGTTGATCCAACTAGCAATGAAACTCTGGGAACAATAACTCAGTCAATAATAATAGCCTAAGTCGGTCGACCACATAAAAACATCATCTCTTCTTCTTACATCTCTTTCTCTCTTCTTCATACTGTAATTCTATAATCAAATTAAGAAAAAAATTGTTGTGTATGACCCCCTCTTACTCGAGACGAGAAAGGAATTGAGGTGGGGGGAGATGTTGTAGGGGTCTAGTCGAACCTGTCGACTAGACCCGACGATCGATCTAGAACTTGTCGATCGACTGGTGTAGTTAGAGGTAGAATTTGATCAGAGTCTCTGTGAACTGACTGACCCAGGAAGTTAAGTAGTTACAATTGCTTGCTAAACATATAAATAGACAAAAACATGAAGGCTCGTATAGCTTCATGGGATAGGATATATGTATTTGTGTTGTATTGTATATCATATAATAAAGGTGTTATATCAAGATTTCCCTCACCTTATGAAATATTGCACAGAGGGCCTTATTCCATTTCCCTATGCAATCTTATCTTCCATGTTGAAAGAATCCAGAGATAAAAATACAAATTTTTCCACTTGTATGCATCTTGCATACTATACAAGAAGCGTATACATAGGATGCCCCATTAAAACCCATGTACATTGGGATTTGTGCCAAAAAATGAAATTAAATGTCAGTTTTCCATGTCACGAAAGGAGATCTCTGATCCTTGGCCTTCCATATACTAGAAACATTTCGACTCGGCCCTTCAGTTCCATTCTCAAGGCTATAAAGAAACTAATTCTGATCTATGGAAAATGAGAGACTTTCCTCGTAACAAAATTAGCGACTCCACTAGGGATTGAATATTCTTTCTTAGGGTTTGAAGTATGTTTCTCCTTATATTTCTCTCGTTTCTATTTTGGTTCTTGTTGTATCATTGCTTGACAGATCATGTTCACTCTAGGTCTGAGTTTTCAACATTTTTCCCTTGCATGTCTTTGTTTTAAAGCATATACATGCCTTTTGCCTTGACATTTGTGTACATACACTGGTTGTATCACTGTAAGCTGCGTATATATGCTCTGTTTTCCCAAATAGTCACATACATTAGTTTGCCTTACCTTTTTTCCTGGTCTGGTATTTGCTAGGTGGGATTTGATGCTTTATGAGCCTTCTTGGGTCTCTGTAGTGCCTGTTAAGTACTTGATGATAGGAAACCCACTTTTGGTTGAATTTCTGGGTGAAGTCTTTCTCTTCATCTTTTCATTTTTATTGTCCTTGCATATTGGGTTGGGTGTTTTGTTGCTTGGTATCCTGCTTGAGTTATATCTTTTTTATACATAGTAGGGATATATATCAAGTTATGTTTCAATACATGCATTTTCAGTTTTGATATATTGAAAATACAAAAAAATATAGGCATTTTGCATTTCTTGGCATTTTTGTCTTTTGAGTTTTTATCATTAGCTTAGTGCATATAGTGAAGGATTGCAGTTTACTTTAGAATTGCAGAGTTGAATTTGAAAATTGTATTGTTTTTTATAAGCATATCATTCATTGAATGTTAAATTTAGGACTTTGCATTATTTTCATATTTACTTTTCTTGCAGAGTCATACAACCATGAGTTTCACTACCATACCTTTTTGAGTAATCACGGTGATTAAAATCAATGCTATAGTCTAAAATTAATTAGTCACAATTTTACTTGCTAGGGTGCACAAATTATCCTGGGATTTAGTTCCTTGGAATAGGATTTTGTGAGTAAACTTCTCCAAATATATTGAATCAACATATGTGTCTGAGTCAGGGAGTGGATAAATCCATTGTATAATTGGTAAGATCAGGAGGCTCTTCTCACATCGGAGTTAATCACAAGGTCACGTGAATTCGTTTGAAGGGATATCCCCCCGATACCTTCCTAGTGTTAGAGATATTTATGGGGATCTATTCGTATCTAGGGATCTTGCTAGTACCTTTACGTCCACGAGAGGTGGTTCTTTCAAGTTTTTAGGCTTTTCTACCCTACCCCTACAGTGGACCTGACTTACGACTGCTCGTATGTGCATCGGTTATACAGTGGTTTATTAGTTGATTGAATTATGTGTCTCATATGTTACTTGCAGGGGTTATTCTGTAGGTACCCTGGGTCAGATAAGGGTCAACCAACCCACAACCTTTACGGAGGATTACCTCTTTGGGTGGATCTGACCGACTAGTTGTTAAGCCCACTAGGGCCCTTATAACTGATTATATTACCTTCAATCTTTAGTAGGGAGTCTCAGGCCCCTCTTGTGTGAGACATACCTTCTTTAGGGAGGGAGTCCACTCAACCACTTTACCCTGTATGCATGCATATTGGTCGTTTGAATTTCGGTGTGCTCTTTGATTACTAGTTGGCCTTAAGAGTTTATACTGAGTTCTCTTTATCATGGATAGTGGAGTCCCTTTGGCTCCCTCATTCGCCACTACCTACCCCATGTTTCCTACTACTATCATGGAGACAAGTCCTTCCATTTTTCATAATGGTATGAAAAAATATGATACTCAGTCAGTGCCTTGGGTCTCTATTCATTCTCCCGTTGATATGCCTTCACCTTTGCAATCCTCTCGTTGGTCCACTTATATGAATCCTAGCATTGGATCTGGGGGCACCATGGCCCCGACACCTATGTCCTCATTTGATATGAGTCATGTCCCTCAACCATCTTTTATGACGGGAGGCTGGAACCTCCCCTCTTATGGATCTAGTCCTAGTTACGCTCTCTCAGGAGCCAATACTCAAATGGGTGATTACTCTACTTATTACACCCCATCTATGTATCCTTTTTCCTCCATGTCAGTTTCTTCAAACACATTTCCCATGATGAGTCCTCATGTAACCCGAGGTGTTTCATATGGGGAGAATCAGTTTCACAATTTAGGATACTCTCTTCATGGAACCCCTTCACAAGGGGGAAGCATATATTCTCACTCGAATAGTCCTTATCATACTTTCGTCTTTTCACAGACTTCAGTGATGATGCTCATTCAAAATTCTTTGAATCATTTAAATGGAGGATATTAACTTTCCAGACAGGGACATGGGGTAAACCAGGACCCTTTCTGTAACGTTCCCCCGACCACCCGCAGGCTGGGGTATGCCACTCCAGAGAAACCACTCATGCTCTGACACTAGTCGGTAACATTCCCACCCTTAATAGGTCGGACCATGCTACTCTAGGGAACGCTTTCATTCCCTTACTGTGGAGCATACGGTAACATACCCAGTAGTCAACTGAGCTATGCCACATAAATTTACTCTTTAAACTGCATGCAACTAAAACATATACATACAACACTCTTGTGGAAGCTATACATATAAACATAAACAAACAATTAATTTCTGTAACATACAACTTTTATACTAAAATAAAAATAACTACAGATATGCAACATTTACAGGGAATTACCCATAAACATATAGGAAATTATAATCATAGATATGATAAACTGTAACATAGGCATGTAAATAAAAAAGAAACATATCATTTTATCATACAATTGGTACTTATCTTAGAAATATTGTCACCAACTGCATACAGACCGTCCACAAACCTCCCAACCTTAGACTACACTATTCATCACTCTCAACAGTGAGTCACCCCCGATCTGGGACTGAACTCCACCCAGGGTAAAGGGTTCCTATCTAGGCTAAGGCTCATGGGAAACAGGAGAGAATTTTGTCTCAGGTGCTCACTCAACTAACAACTTATAGCCTCTCATTCTCCACATTCCTATCCCATGCAAGGAAGTGTGCCCCTTCTCTTCTCAACAGTCCCTCAGCTGCCCCACTTCCCTTCCAGGGCTTCATCAATAGGCCATACTAGAAGTCTCAGAGCGTTGTAGATGCAGTTTAGCACCTTCGGGATTTAATCCCCAACAATTATCTCGCTCGGAGAATTTCTCACAGGCCTGACAACCCGCTTCTTCAATCCTGCTCCAAGCTAACTAGGTACATCAACCAAAAAGGGCTATGGGAATAGGCTCCAGAATGGTGAAATGGCTATATCAAGGATAACAGAATGCGTGAGTGAAAATGGTCATGGAATAATTGACTAGATAACTGAGTGTGGAAAGGAATCACTATGAACTCTTCGTGAAAGTGATGGTGAGAATGATGGTCAAGCTGCTGGTAAGGAATCCCATGAAAAGTCACTAAATGAGCTAAGTCCCCCATGATATGAATGCATGTCCCCAACTTGACACTTGTCATATCAGAAGTTACTTTGGTCCACTTGTCCCCAACTTTAGAACTTAGGATAAAATAATTATCCATACTTTACACTTTAGAAAATATTAATATAATATTCCCTTGACTTTTGGCCCTCCCTTTCCCTAACTAGTGAAGTTCAGTCCCCCATATCTTTTATCGTGGTTGGTCTGCGCACAATGATGTATTTTATATTAATCATGAGTCATGTGCAAAGTAGGTGCATTGGCCTTTGACATCTAGGTGTTCCGGCCTAATACCAAAACATAAGCATCCCAGCTTATAATAACCAGCTCACCAGCCTATAACACATATCATATACACAAGGCTCGCTGTCCTCCATACTGTGCGCACCCTAGTTATTGCACACGGTATCCTAGAATGTGCATATTACATCATTTTAATGTGCAGTTCATGCACACACTATGCCACAAGACGTGCATTACCAAATGAGGTCAAAACAACTCACCATATTAAGTACATTTATATTACATTTACAATTGGGTTCAACCAAGGGATATTACACTTCTTGGCCTGCAATGTTTCAAATTCAATATTTCCTTGGACCTTGGTATCAAATTCCACAGCCCACCGCTAGTCCATTCACTGTAAGTCATACTGGAGCTCCATCACCAACCTCTCTTAGTCATGGTGGAAATGGGTCAACAACTTCTACAAGTCATGTTGATAACCCGCACCCAGCCACTACTAGTAAGGATAGGGGAACCACTCTAATTTCCATGATTCATATCCATGCCACATCTCCAACCTCTGTACATCATGTAGGAGATGACTCTCTTGGATTTACCATCCACATTAAGAATATGTCATCGACCTTATTGAATGACACCGAGGGAATTGAGAAGCCCATATGTCTCAGGCGTAAACCTAAATTACTTTGTAGGACTTGTGAAGGAGATCACCTTACTCGTCTGTGTCCAACCACCATCGATATACCAGAAGCGTGGGGGTCACCCAAGGGCCCTTCAGATTCTAAGGCATCTGTGGTTTCTCCACATCATGTTTCTCCTTTGGTTGACACAATGGTAATGTCGTCACAATCCTCTCCTGACCTCACCTCCATTGTCGAGGGTGATGTGTCCCCTATCCATGTTACCATGAATCCTCTTCAATCTAGAATTTAAGAAGTGGTCGTACTAGTGTAATATCTAGTCAATCCTACTCTCCTTGTGGAGGGTGATGCATCCTTCAATCATGTCGTCATAATTCCTGACCCTGCACCTTCTGAACAAGAGAGAGTTTTTCTTTCACCAAGTCCTCTCCCTCCTGGTTTTTAGGAGATCACCTTTGAGTGGGATAGTCCTGTGGGGTATCCAATGCCCCCACCTATGTCTTTTCCAGTAAGGGACATTATCCGATCCATCAAGGAAACTATATACTTAGTTAGGTTTTTATTCTCCTCGGCTTGGAGAGATTTGGGCTTCACCAAGATTATGTCTGCTATTCGTAATATACTGACATTCCACAGAAGCTCTGCATGGGAGACTTAGCCTCCCCTGTGACTTGCCACCTAGAATCTCCCAAATGAGTCTGAGTTAAGCTCTTTTCCGACTTGTTCAAAAAATTGAAAATATTTCCGAGTGATTTGTGCCTTTCACACTCATTAAATTGGACTTGAAAGGTCACAAGTCTTAGTTAATATCTTTTCCAACTCGTTATCATAAAGTGAAAATATCGTCGAGTGAACTTGTCTTTTTCACACTCATAAATTGGTTTCACAAATACGTCTATTTGGCACAAGTTTATCCCTTTTTCACACCAAGTAGACTAAAAGACATAAAAAATGACATTTTTTGGCATTAAGTTGTGATTGCATCTCATGCCCTTACTTGTAGTATTGATCCTATAGGCGGTTCTTACTTTGCGTTATAAACCATTTTTCCTTAGTATTTTTGCATCCTCAACCAAGCAGATCCTTGTTTATATCCTTCGCAATTTGACACCCTATACCTAGGAGGGAACATTCCCCCAAGTGCCCATCTCCCGCATGTATTTTCCTACATTCATCATAGGTATGTTCCACTACTAGAGCTAGTTTTTCTTACTTGGAACACTAGTTTCCTCCTCTGTATCATAACATTCATTTGTCTATGAAAAAACAAAAAAATGACTAGCAGGAAGGGAGTATTATCTTATGTTGGTAGCAATCATGTCGCCTTTGAACAGAGCACAAAATTATTTGAGTCCATTCATCATCATAATTTTGGGATTATCATGGTCTTAAGAAGTTGAGCTCGTTACAGAGTCTTATCTATCGATTGGTTACTCTTCCAGTCCCTATAGATAATTTCATTTATGTCTCTTGCATCTCATGGTTTCATTATTGGGCCTATGCTTCCAGATTCCTCCATATGTCTCATGCTCTTGTTCAAAGGAAGTCTATCAACCTGTGTCGACCACTCCTCAGAAATATTTACTTTGCATGTCGGCCATACCCTCAGTTTGTCTCATAATCACATGATACTGTAGTCCTATCATGCACCCTAGCCCTACTTTCATCATTGTTAGGTAACCGTGAACCCAACAATAGACATTTCATTGGTCATTTACTGGGTGTTTTCCCTTTTGTTCGACGACAAGACATCTTTTCACACATTGGGATTTGTGCAGTGTCTTGGATTCCATTAGCCTTATTGGTGGTTTCCTCACCTTTGTCAATAGTTTTCATCATTGGCTGCTATTCAAAGGGTCTTTTTCATGTACCGCTTGCACTTGGCGCATGCAAAAGACACACAGGTTCATTGGTTTGTAAACATGTTCTTCATTTGATTTCCACCAAATCATGAAGCTCCTTATTTGTACCTCATGATGACTGATGACAGATTCCTTAATGCTCTCCTTTCAGTGGGTCTCTTTCCATC
The DNA here is from genome assembly GCA_032191745.1 of Picea mariana. Taxonomy (NCBI): domain Eukaryota; kingdom Viridiplantae; phylum Streptophyta; class Pinopsida; order Pinales; family Pinaceae; genus Picea; species Picea mariana. The sequence goes on from JASDQU010947200.1 coordinate 21,617, forward strand.
AACTTCAACCCATTTATTCTGGAAATGGGACCTGGAGTCTTATGAGTACCTTGAGGCTTGCAGTCATCAGTGGAAGGCTCTCTCGCCATCAACAGTTGAGAATACATCAATGTCTCCTGATCGATGGATTCTTCAAGTGTTTTACATTGACTCCTTTACTCACACTTGTAAGAATGTACTCAGTGCCTTGATACCTACTTTGATTATTTGTAGGTTGTCTCGCATTTGTTAATGGTATATATCAATGACCGGTAATCAAACGATGTCTCATTGTGTTCGACCTCAACTCCTTTATTCACATGACGTAGACTTGCACCCTTGGCGGATTGTGTAGAAGACTTGAAGAAATCACTATGTGGCCACACATTTCCTGATTTGTTGCTTCCTTTTCATTGGACCAGTACCTATATGAATTTAGTGATCATGCATGATCATATTGTACTCCATGGTATATAGATATCTTCATATTGGTTTTTATATGGGTTCTACTAGGCCTTGTTCATGACTATGACAACTATTGGCATGTAACCGCATTTGTATTTTCCTATTCATGGCCAAGAACACTTGTTTAGTATATTTTCACATGGATCTACAGTGTATTTTTGGCAGCCATGTATGGAAAGTCAGTGAAGAATTTAATGAACAATGATTTTTTCAAGCTGGTCCCCTACCACTCTACTTCTAGGTTATTTATAATGTATTTCGGCCATCGCATATACTCCTTTGACCTCACACATTAGGGGGCATCTATTATAGAAATATTTGCCTCACCTTATGCAATCTTGCACAGAGTTCCTTATTCCATTTCCCTATGCATACTTATCTTCCCTGTTGAAAGAATCTGGAGACAAAAATACAAATTTTTCCACTTGTACACATATTGCATACTATACAAAAAGCGTATACGCAGGCTGCCCCATTACAGCCCATGTATATCGAGATTTGTGCCATAAATTGAAATTAAATGTTGGGTTTTCATGTCATGACATGAGATCTCTGATTCATGGCCTTCCATATATTGGAAATGTTCTGACTCGACCCTTTAGTTCCATTCTGAAGGCTATAAAGAAGACAATTCCGAGCTATGGAAAAGGAGAGATTTTCCTCATAACAAAATGACTCTTCTTTGGGATCTCATTATTGATGTATGCATCTCTATATATCTATGTGTATGCATGTATATTTCTATGTAAGGTTGTACTGGTAACACTCTCTACTTTCCCTTATATTACAACAATGTGCCAATAAGGCAAAGGGGAATGTAATACCCTAGTTGTGATGCATAAAAATGTATTCAATCATATTACATATAAATTGTAAATGTGTGTTTATAATGGTAGGATTCAAACATTGTGAATTTAAATAAATGATCCCATATGTAAATGGTGTAAGTATGTCAGTATGGATTCATAATGTGGAGATCAAGGCCAAGGCCCGAAAAGTGAATGGCCAGGCATATATGCTATAAATATACTTCTATGGACTATGTGGTATCTTTCTAATGTAAATATCATTGCTCTAATATAATATATAATGGTTTATATAGTTGCAGAGAGAACAATTGGGGCTATTATTCCACTGTAGGGGAAGAGGAAAGGGGACCTATGGGAAAGTATATTTCTGAGTGTTAGCCTAATATATTATCTATTTTCCACCATGTCCCTTAAATGAAGGCATCCACCTCCATGGAATTGTAAAACCAATCACTGAATTGATGGAATAATTTGGTGGGGAAGTCTTCTCACATAATTTTTGAAGTGTAGGATGAGTATAATCATCGTGGGGAAGTGTAAGAGTCCTAAATTCTTCCTCTTAGAGATAATGTTATCCATAAATCCCTCAAATATATCATTGTCATAAGAGTCTTATATTCCTCTTGTCAAAATTAATTCCATTCATAAATCCCTCAAATCTCTCATTGTCATTCAGTCCATTCACTATAGAAATCATTTTATCATTGTCATTTTCATGCTCTAGACATCTCATTCATTATTCTACATTGCTAACCATGAACCAATCTAGAAGTTGACCAAATTAGCATAGTGAAGAGAAAAATATAGACCCTACATGCATGATAGATGGTTATAGGTAAGAATAGAGGTCAAGTAATTTAATATTTTTTCATCCCCCTCTAGGAGAATCCATGAAGATGTGTACCACTTTCTAGTGAAATGTGGAGATGAAAATTTTACATTTTACATATTTCTTAAATTCAAGGCTTCAAAACTCATATAGGACTTGTGAATTTTTGTTAGGGTCCTATCATAACCTCCCTACTTTAGGCTACCTAGTAGTTATTCAATTGATGTATGCACCCATCCTCTTTGAATAAGGCCTATTAGATAGTAGTGAATAGTTATTTAATGTAAAAGGGTCCACTTTATAACGAGAACTATGTAGTTGGTTCAAGTGTTCCCACTAATAAATCCAACAAAAGAAAATGATGCCAATTGAATAAAATGTGTGCATGCTAAAAAATCCCAAGCATTTAACAACATTCTTAAAACACCACTATAGCTATATTAACATTCACACAACAATATACAACTACTTAAAACTTATAGTAAGCACATAGCAATAATACCATAGTAATTGCAATGCAATGAGGATTACTTGCATTTAAAATCATTGTGAATGCATCCAATTATACAATATACAACATAATTAATTTACTCAAGAACGTAGTATATGCACATCAATAAATCCCATAAATAAGAAAAATAATCATGGATAAAACGCTTATATTTTAACCAAATCTGCAACCGGCTATGGGAGATGAATGTTCCACCTATCCATAGTTTTTTTTCCCCAAATATCAGTTGTAGCTATGAATCCATAAGAAAGGGTGTCTCTCCACTATCCACTCAGAGCTAAATTTTACCCACGACAAACTGATTTTTCCTACAACTATCCCAATCCTCCATCTCTCTTCCCCTCAACCTACACAACCCAAAGAATGGGATCCACATTCATTGCATGCTTTCCCTTAGTCATTTCCAATTAACTTCAAGGATCCAACACATGGTGGATAGGAATATCTCTTATCGGGGAATTTAGGGATGTCAGTTCCAATAGGAAAAACTCACAATAACAAGCTCACTTTATGTTGGGTAATATATTAAATAGAAACTCACTCTAGAGGAATAATATCATGCTTATTCATGAATTTTTATCTCCAAAAAACTACCACACATTTCCACTATGGATACCTTTAATATCCAACACTTTGCACTCCCTTGCTCTACCAAAAACTACATGTAAAAGCTGCTCACATTTCACATACGAAATTCCTAATTGTAAGAAAATGCTCTCTTTTCCCATATGAATTTCCTTTTATCCCATGCATGTTGACTCTCCCAATTTCCAAGGTTGATCGTACTCAACCCACATACTCTCATTAACTAAGTCAAGTGATGTTTCACACCCACCCTCTTAGATGTGTTTAATTATTGGTGCTTTTATACACTAAAGACAAAATTAGAAGGTTTATACACAATGATAATTTTAGAAAGTGGGTTGAGATTGATAGACATGGGTAATTACCCCTTGGAACCCCCCTTAGACCTTCACTTCTCTTGTGGAAAGGTGTCCCCCTATTACTCCATATGTGTCCATCTATAGTTGACGATACATTTATTTTATTATTTTTGATATGAAATGTTTACATATTACATCATCGACTGCATGGACATATATCATATTTACATTAATATACATCACTAAACTAGGGATTAAAAAGGAAGATGTTACATTGGTGCTCGTTAATGATGGGAATACAAGTAGTTAGGGTTTCTCTATTGAGAATATTTTTAAAGAGAATATGAGGCTATGGAATGTTTTGTTGAGCATTGTTGTATTTGGATCTTTGCTAAGTGATAGGTCACCCCACCATAAGAGGCAAGTGAACATTGTTTTATTCTTTTTTTATTTTCATAATACAAGGGTATATTTCACATATTTCATATTATTTTTATCTTGTATCTAGTTGTATGAAATTATATTTTATGTATACATGGTTTCTCTTTCAAGTATAAAGGTTAAGGAACACTACAAGTGGTATCAGAGCTCTTTCTTGAGCTAGCATGCATCCATATTTTAGGACATTATTTTTAGGGTAGGGACACGTTTTAAAATATTTAAATAACATAGATATCTATTTGATGGGTAAAAATATGGTTGGGTAAGAATACATATAGAAAATACAAGTCATTTCACCTAGTTGGACACCCTTGTAACCTATATTAGTACCTCTTTGAGAAGTAACACATTAGATAGGTTATATATACATATCTGTGTGTGTGTGTGTGTGTGTGTGTGTGTGTGTATAATGGTCTTAAACATACTCCTGATTATATAAGAATACATTTAGGTTCCCTTGAAACTATCCTTACATAAACATGTGTCCATCATGTTTCTATACTACATTAGGAACAACTCTCAGGGAGATCACTTTCACATACTAGGGTATCAGGTAGTATGTCTAAGGGCTTGGTCTGTCCTCCTTAGTTAGCTTCATGAAATATTTGATCAAGTACTATTGTTGGAAACCATTTAGTAGATCAAAGAGATATATACCTTGACACTCATATGAAATTAGGAACCCATAAACCCTAGCCTCTACAATTAACCAATGAAATTCCTTGCGTCTAGAAGGAATTGAAAATTTTGTCAATGTAGTAATATTCAACAAAGATTAATACTCCCACTTGGGTAAAGAAAGGAAAAGAGACTAGGTTCTATCAATACCATTGTAAGATACCTATATCAACAAATTACTTACACCCTTTCGATCATGTGGGCCTACCTATATAGTAACCCTTTTTGTGTGGGAATGGTAATATAGTTTCCATGGTATATCCAAAATGAATCCTTTAAAGAGACTGATTATAGTGAGATAAATTGGGGACAACACTTAGAAAAAATATCAATTGGTTCAATGTACCATACTCACAATGTGGAGAATAAAAAATATGACCTACTCATTAAGAATCAATAGATTTAAGCCAAGGTTTTTGGCATTGAATATTTAGTCCTAGAGTTTCCTGACAAGATGAAGAACCAAGGTTTTTGGCATTGAATATTTAGTCCTAGATTTTCTTGACAAGATGAAGAACTAAGGTTAGGTGTTGGAATTGATATGTACCCACTTGGGTGTCTAAATATCTAATACACAAATCAATCCAATGAAGGATGTATCCCTATCAAATGAAGTGCATGAAACTCACACACTCTTCCAATATTACCCCCATCCACACTTATAGTATCACACTTTATGGCATTACTTTTGAAAAGTAGACATGAATGCAATTTATGGTTTATATCCCTTCAGTTGGGTTACCAAATGGAAATATATTTCTCTCTCATGGAATTGTTGATGACCTATAGAGACTAAGATTTGGGGTCTTATATTTGGATTCAGAACATTGGTAGGGGTGGAAATTGTATAAGAAATATTATGGAGGATACATTGCTTGGACCTAGTTTGTGAATGTCCTTTATGATGATTTTGGATGTAACATTCAATATTTGGGGTGAATGGAAAAATTATGGAAAATAGAAACAATTATTGACTATATTATTTCCTTTGAGTAATTGAAAATCAACATGGAAGTATTATCTAATTACTTTCTTAAATAATGTTTCATAATTGGTCTTAGAGAGGAAATTAGAGCACACATCATTATGTAGTACCAAAAAACATGTTTCAAATATCATGAAAGAGATAAAGAAGTTGATATGTTGATAAACGCCTAAAAAAAGAGAACCCTTGTGTAAAATAACACCAAACCCTATGTTATAGTCCAAAAATGCCACATCTATGCATCCAACACATTGGGCCATCCATTTGCATACTTTTCCAAAAATACTGCTAAGCATTCCTTCTAAAAACCCATTTTTTGGATAGTGTATGCGCCCTACTGCACTAGTAGTCCATGTACACATGTGTGTTTCATGCTAGTTATCCCATGTACACATGCTTGTTGCATAATAGCTAGCCCGCATTTACCTCCAAAAGTTGCAAAAAATATAAAATTGCACATATTTCAGTGGAGTTTATGGGCTATGGAGGGTTTCCTAACAATTTTACCCCTTGTAGCCCATCCCCAAACTAAATAACCATATTTTTCTCATATAAAAATAGGTCTTGGGGAGTCATTTAGACATATGAACAAGAGAATAACAAAACTATGCCAAAATCCTTTCCCTCTCATTACCCAATATTTGCATCTTTCTCTGAGTTTTAGCCTCAACTTTCCCCTCCATCCATTCTCCCTATGCAACCCTTCCTTCTTCCCTTGATGCTATGTTGGTTGTGAAAATTTTATGTGGAATTGATGCACTTTGAGCCATGACATAGGAGCCTAGAATTTGTTCATAGAGCGGTGTTCACAAGCAAAGGTTGTAATCTTTTATCTTAAATTTGAATAAAAAATATTATTTTTGTCCCAAAACCCTATCTGTACATGTTCTTGTTAATTTGAGAATTTATATCTACATTTAGGATTTTAAGTGATGACTAGAGATTGTATATGTTGTTGCATTGTATTATTAACCCCTTGCAAGTAATATTTTGGAGGATATTTGTGATCTAGGAGGCAACAACAAGAGAAAGAGGTCTACATCAACCTTAAGGATTTAAGGTGCACTCATTAACCGTTTCTTGTCTCTTTCTCTTATCACTTAGTCTAGATGGTTTTGGGGTAGATTAGAGATAAGTTAGTCTTTTAAGGGATTTGTTGCTCTACCTATTCCTTAGACCCAATTTAGGGGGGATTTTCCCATATTAGAATTGGTGACTCCATTGGGGAGTCTCTCTAGGGTCTTAGTGGGAGATTTTGATTTGATTTGATTTTTTAGTTTCTTTTTGAGTTTTCTGAGTTTTCTTAGTCAGTTTGGGTCTTTGGTCACCTTTCAGGTGCCTACTAGCCTTCCTTTCCTAGTTTTCTATCCAAACGTTTTCTTATTTGAAAATTTGCAGAGGTGTACGTGTCCAGTATCGACTTGTATGACTGTGTTCGTCCGGTAATGAGTTATGCAGTTGTGTGCGTCTGACACCCATTCTGAATTTCTAGGCTTGTTTGTTTGCACGAGATTGTTCTTGATGGGTCCAAGGAATTTCTCGGTTCAAACATTCTCTGTTCATTGGAGACCACAATACATTTCATCACTCATGGACTTCGTGTCATGAGGATGAAAATAATTCTCTTAAAAATCTATTTATCATCCAATTGTAATATTTATGCAAGTATTTGTTGTTATATTCAAACTTTGATTGTAACAGTTGTCTCTCTTTAAAGATATATCCTTGTAGATGATATACATAGAGAGATATAATCAGGCACTGTTATGATGTAAGATTGGTTCTTGAAGAATTGTGGTTTGTACCTCCATTTTCTGAAGTCATGATATAATTTTAAGTTCATGGATTCTATGTGTGCTTAAATCTTCTCTCCTGTAAGTTTCTCTTAAGAGCTACCTTGTTGGTACAACAAGGGCCCATCAACCCAATCAAGGATAGTCTCTTTGTATTTAGTTGTGAATATGATTATGGTTTTATGTGTGTGTGGACAAAATAATTTAATGTTTGGGTACAACATCTAATTTCATCCCTGTCATGTATTTCATCCTAGTCATGTTTCAGTGATACGTTTAATAGCAGGTCACATGGATGTGTGGTAATTTTGAGTAGGTGAGAATTGTGTGTGTAATGTGAGATCTTTGAGTGTAACAATTTCTAAGAAATTATTTGTCATCTTTGTGTGAGTATATGAGACCAATCATTTGATTTAAATTCTTTAGTGTTTTGACTATACTAAATGATGTAGTGTTTCTTTTCATTCTACAAATCCAAGGACAAGTTGGATCTCCATATTTCACCATACATGAGCATGTAATGGAGAATTCCACTACAATTATCTTTCTCTTATATAATTGATTAGACTACACCTTTCAAGCATAGGCACAATCAATACCTCCATCTCTCACCCTACATGCACTTATAATGGAGTGTTTTACCCTACTTGGTATTTATTTTAAGGTTGATCAAGTTTCCTTTTAAAAGTATGCATAGTGTTAATTTTTGTTAGTGTAGTTGCTCCAGGAGATAGAATCACAGTTCATATTTACCTTTCATGAGCCAACAATGAACAAATCCATCACTTGAGAAAGAACTCTGGATTATATGATTGTTAATAAGTTTTTCTTTCTGAATTTTGAACTGTGTGGAGAGTGTTATTTGAAAAGTGTGAAAACATAGTATTTGGTTTTGAAAGTGTTTTCTTACATAGACTATACTCAAAAAACATAGGAAATTATTTGTTATCATCACATACAGTGCATCAACTCTATTTATTATGAAACCAAATTGACATATTAAATGATTGCAATATATTGAACATATAATTGCACCAACATTTTGGCACTGTTGTTGGGGAGTTGTAAACAG
>JASDQU010947200.1:33162-47747 GCA_032191745.1 Picea mariana
GTGGAAGACCTTCACTTGGTTGGTGAACGCTACAACAGATAAAAGATAAGTAATCTGAGTTATTTTTTAACACATTTGACATGACTGTGCTGTTTTGTATCATGTTTTCCGCTGTGTAATTGAATTACTATTGCATGCTATGGTTTGTTAATGGTAACAGTAACTTATATATATATTTTACTCTGGGAATTAAGTGTGTTTAATTCTGGTTAAATGCATTTGTTTTTAAATCCATGTAATGAATGGATGATTGAGAGATTGGGTGAACCTGGGTAGTGAAAGGGTACACTACAAATTGGTAGCAGAGCAAATAGGTACACTACAACAGGGAATCCTATCATGTCCATTCCTTTGTTTGTGACATAATTTGCATACAGTATTGTCTAGTAAGCTTCGGTCGGCCCTGATCTGACTTCCTCACTATAGTTAGATCTAGTTCTTGAGCCTATTTGGGCTCAAGGTTCCCTTGCCAATACTGATTCTTTAGACTTGGTATTGCCCTCATATGAGGTGATTCTCGAGGCATTGACTAGTCTGGATAGACCCTGGTATGATCTCCATCATAGATATTATTTTCTCCTGGAGTTAAGAAGAATAGAGGTAGGTGAATTCGTGTTGACTATGACTAGAGATAGGTCTTGTCCTGTTAATACTCTCGCTACACATGCAGTTTATGCTGAGGGTAATATGTAAAGTATCGAAGAAACGATACCTATTGATATCTCCAAAATCTTTGGCATTATGGAGAATGTTTTCGTCGGAGATAACTGCTCCCCAGAAGAGGTTCGAATCTATACATATTTATTTAAGGAATTTCGTGATGTTTTCTCTTGGTCTTAGGAGGAAATGCTAGGCATTGATCCAAGAATAGTTGAACATGAAAGAGACAACTATTAAGGATGAAGTAGAGAAACTACTAAAATCCAATTTTATCTACCATATACAATTGACACAATGGGTGTCAACCCATTCCGGTTAAAAAAAAGTAGGGTACGATTCACGTGTTTATGGACTTCCATGATTTGAACAAGGCATGTCTAAAGGATAATTTCCCCACCCCATTCATTGACCAAATTGTCGATGAATGCTCATGCTATGAGGTCTTTTCATTCATGGATGGTTTCTTAGGATACAATTGGATACATATCAAATATGAGGACCAACATAAAACAACTTTTATCTATCCATGGGGCACATCTGTTTATCATAAGATGCCTTTTGGCCTAAAGAATGTTGGAGCCACATTTCAGCGGGCCTTGTATTTTTTTTCCGCGACCTTAGAAATATAGTCAAGGTTTATCTCTATTATTTAGAATCATGATCTTGTAAGAGAGATGATCATCCCGTGCACCTCTGACTAATCTTTGAGAGATGTCGTTACTATCGAATTCACTTGAATCCTAACAAGTGCAATTTTTGTGTGACGTTGGGTCATATTTTAGGTTTCATAGTTTCGACAACAGGAATCATGGTTGATCCTCTAAAGGTTGAGGCGATAGCTCAGTTGCCTCCCCCATTCACATTCCCTCAACTTCAGAGCTTATAGGGGAAAGCAAACTTTATTCGGCATTTTATCGCAAACTATGCCAAGATCACTAAAGGGTTCATGCATTTACTGAAAAAGGGAGACCCTTTCTGTTGGGACGAAGCCACTCAATGCTCTTTCGAAGCATTGAAACATGCCCTTACATCAGTCCCTCTGCTCCATCCTCCTAATTATAATAAAGATTTCTTATTGTACTTGGCCTCCATAGAGTCAACCATAGGTATGGTCTTATTTCAAGAGGATGATATGATCGAAGAGCATGTGATTTACTACATGAGTCGAGGCTTGGATGGAATGGAACTCAACTACTCCCATGTTGATAATATTGCATTGGCAACAGTGCATGTTGTCCAGTGGTTCCATCATTATATTGTTCTTTGTAAGACCACCGTCATTGTCGTTGTGAATCTATTTCAATACGTGTTGACATGACGCATCATTGACAGAAATATCAGCAGATGGATTGTTATCCTCCAAGAATTTGACTTGGATTTTTTTTTCGCGAAATCCGAGAAGTCACTGGTCTTTGTAGAACTTATCTCGGAACTTCTAGATGAATCAGGTGATGTTACGCTTGAAGAATATCCTACTAAAGGAGATATTTTTCAGATTGCCTCTTCAGACCCCTGGGATGGAGATATACTAGTCTATCTCTAGACTTTGAAGTGCACTGCCTCTACTTCTTGCGAGGAGCATCGAAAAATATTCCAACAGGCATGAAATTATCTCATCCTCGATGACACACTCTATCATCAAGGTGTAGATTGCATTCTTCATCGGTGCCTTATTCATGAAGAAGCAAAACTCATTCTTAATGACTGCCACACTGGAGCATGTGGTGGTCATTTTTATAGGTTGGAAACAACCCAAAATATTCTACGATCCGGTTACTTTTGGCCTACGTTAATCAAGGATTGCGTTGAGTCGATCAAGAAGTGCCACCTGTGTCATATCTTCTCTCGAAAGATGAGGGAACACCTAGCTCCCATGTTTCTCATCATTGTTGTTGGTCCCTTCACCAAGTGGGGGATTGATTTCACTACATGCCACCCGACCTTATCCAAGGCGCATCATTATATCATCGTAGTGATAGAATACTTCACAAAGTGGGTCGAGGCTATGCCAACATTTAATAATGATGGTGAAACAACAACTCTCTTTATTTTTAACCAGATAATAGCTAGGTTCGACATCCTGAAGGAGATTGTCACTGACCATGGAAATCACTTCCAGAACAAAATGATGTCTGAGTTAACATCAAATCTTGGGTTGATATAGGAACATTCATCACCCTACTACCCACAAGAAAATGGTTAGGTGGAAGCTGTGAATAAGTCCCTCAATACTATTTTGCAGCGAATAATCAATTCTACCAAGTCAAATTGGCATTTTTTGTTGTACTCGGCCTTATGGGCCTACCAAACGTCTGTAAATACTGCTACCTATTTTTCACCTTTTCAACTCATTTATGGGCTAGAATCAGTCTTGTTGATAGAGTGCTAGATCCCATCTTTGAAATTGGAAGTAGGTTTATTTCCAGACTCTTCACTACTTGAGGAACGCTTATTATATCTTGAGCAACTTGATGAGCAATAGTGTGATTCATCCTTGGCTAACGAGTCTCACAAGCAATGATTCAAGTGTCAATATGATCAGTCTGTTCATCCTCGAGTTTTCTTATGAAGGTTGTCTTTTCCTAATCTATGACTAAGATAAGGATCCTATGGGGGCAGGAAAGTTCAAGCCCATGTGGTTTAGACCTTTCATTGTGAAAGAGGTATTAAAGAAGGGTGCTTATCATCTGGTTGACTTTGAGGGAAATTCTTTGGTGGAGCCTATAAATGGGCTCTACCTCAAGAAGCATTCCTCATAGGTTAGTCACCTTGGGCGACTTATTGTACATATGTATAGTTCTTATATAGTTAGTTTTTTGTCTTTTTTCGTTTTATGGATGTGTCGTTATTTATGTCATCTTTTTCACTGTGGTAGATGTCAAGTGAATCAGAAGTGTTTTTTGGGTTTGTGGACGGTGGTAGCCAAGACACTCGGAAGCTTGCTTCTGGATCTTGGGTGATTTTCATGCCTCAAGGCCAGTTGTTATCTTCTATAGGTATCTGTTTGGGTGACACTACAAACAATGTCACCAAATACAGTGCATTCATAGAGTTACTTTGTGATGATTTGTCGCATGGTATCTCTTACCTCCGGGTCTACTTAGATAGTTGGTTGTGTCCCAGTAAAATGGGTTTATCTCATTTATGATCCTAATTTACACTGACGATTCCTTAGGGTACGTTTCTTAGAACATTTCTTTGATTACGTTACATATATCCATGTTCCTAGGAGACTAAATCAAATAACAGATACTCTAGCTAATCAAGTATTAGATTGGCATGTTGCACACACATAAAAAGAAGCACACACATACACATGTACATACATTTTTAAAAAAGTGATCCATAAGAGGTAAAAAGATGTAAATACATATATATATATATAAAAGTTTTAGAGTACATCGATGGGTGTGAATGACTCAAAAATATTTATCCAGTATACATCATAGGGTTTATGCCCTCAAAAAATATACAAAATTTCCCTCGGCACGTGATGGTCCATCCTAGATAAGCATGGGGCCTGTTGGCTCTGCCATAGTGAAAAATGGTGTTTTCCAAAAGCCAGAAGAGTTGGACCCACGTCTGTGGCACCCCAACCACATGAGGCTGCATCGATGGTGGTAGATCCTCGATATCGACCATGGGAACTACATGAGTGAGCACGGTAAGGTTCCACTCCACCTATCTCAAAACTCTCTCAGCCTCTCCGACTAGAGGTCCCCCTACTGCTACTGGTTGTAACATCCCTAACCACCAACAGGCTGGTCCATGCCACTACTCAGATGCTTTACTTATCTCTGAAACCATTTTGTAACATCCCTGACCATCCATGTCGGGCCATGCTATTCCAGAGATCTCTTACGTTCTCTGTGCAGAACATACTTTAACATACGTAGCATCCAAATGGAGCTATGCCACATACAATTTTCTATTTGCATGTGATTAAAACATATCCACGCACAGAACTCTTGTGGAAGCTTTATATATAAAATGTGAACAGAAAAATATGTTATGTAAATGCATAGATTCACATTGAAATAGAAGTAAACATACAAATGCATCATATACAGGCAATACCCATAACAATAAACACATTTATAATCAAACATATGATAACCCATAAAAATATGCACATAAATAACAATGCAACATGTAAATTTATCACACAGTTGACACATTTCTTGGTAAGAATGTCACCAACTTCTTCCATACCTTCCACAAATCTCCCAGCCTTAGGCCACACTATTCATCACTCTCAACAGTGGGTCACCCCCGAGCTGGGACTAAGCTCCACCCGGGTAAGGGTTCCTAACCAGGATAATGGCTCATGGAAAACAGGAAAGACTCTATCATAGGTGCCTACTCAAACTAACAACATACAGTCTTTCATTCCCCAAATGCCTGCCCCACCCAAGGAAGTGTGCCCCTTCTCTGCTCAACATTCCCTCAGCTACCCCATTTCCCTTCCATGGATTCAACAACAGGTTGGACAAGAAGTCTCAGAGCCCCGTAGCTATAGTTCAACACCTTCAAGAAGTCAATTCCCAACAATTCTCTCACCCAGAGAATCACTCACGGGCCTGACAACCCTCCTCTTCAACATCCCATGGGACTAACAACCCACTTCTTTAGTCCCACTCCCCATCTAACCAACTACAACAACACAAAATGGCTATGGATACAGGTTCAGATATAGTGAAATGAGTGTCTCAAGGATAACCGACTGTGTGAGTGAAAGGGTCATGGAATCATGGTTGAATGATGAAAGGAATCATTGAAAAGATCATGGTAAGAATGATGGGAGAGTATGAAAATGAATTAAGTCCCAACAATATCTATGCATGTCCCCAACTTGGCGCTTTTCATGTTGGGAGCTACTTTGGCCCACTTGTCCCCAACTTTAGAACTTAGGATAAAATAATTATCCATACTTTATGATTTAAGAAATATTAATATAATATTCTTTTTTTGGCTCAAGCTCCCTAGCTTAGCCCCTTTCCTTAACTTAGTCCCTCCCTTTCCCTAGCTAGTGGATTTTAGTCCCCCATCTCTTTTATCATGGTCAGTCTGCATGTAGCAATGTATTTTATATTAAATATGAGACATGTACAAAAACAAACGGATTGGCCTTTAACATCTAGGCTCTCTGGCCTAATCAAAACATAAGCATCCTAGCTTAAAATAACTGGCTCACCAGCCTATAAAACATATCATATACACAATGGCTCCCTGGCCTCAACATCGCGCACACTTAAGATGTTGTGCACGGTATCCTGAAATGTGCACACTTCCTCACTTTACTGCGTAGTACATGCGTGCACTATGCCATGAAATGTGCATAAAAAAATGATATCAAAAAAACTCACCCGCTTAAGTACATTTATATTTACAATTACAATTGGGTTTAGCCTTAGGGATATTAAAATCCCCTCCCCTTATTTATGCACTATCCTCAGTGCATCATGTACCCATGTACAACTAAATTTCAAAAATCCTAAAAAAGATGCGGGTGTTTTGCCTGCATTGCATCCTCATGCTCCCAAGTAGCATCCTCAGGACCGTACCAGGTCCATTGGACCTTTACAAGTCCTATGGCTCGATTCTGGAGTTGTTTGATTTTCCAGTCTAGAATGCACACCAGATGCACTTGAAAAGCACCTTCTTGCTCCACCCGAATCACATTCCAATCAAAAACATGATTAGTATCAGGTATATATTTCTTTAGCAATGATACATGGAATACATTATGAACAGACATAGATGCAGGCAATGCAATCATATAAGCTATTGGACCAATCCTCTCTAAGATTTCAAATGGCCCACAATAGCGAGCTGCCAACTTTGAACAATTTCCCAACTTTAGGGAACTTCTGTTGGCTTTCACTTTCAAGAATACATGGTCAACCACTTTAAATTCCCTGTGAGTTCTTCCCTTCTCATCATAGATTTTATGCCTGTCTTGGGTAGCCTTTAAATTTTGTTTTATTTTCAACATTTTCTCTTCCATTTCCCTGAGAAAATATGGCCCAACCACTGCTCTATCTTCTAGGTTATCCCATCTTACTAGTGTGTTGCACTTTCTGCCATAAAGTGCCTCAAATGGGCTCATCTTTAGAGATGCTTGGTACCCATTGTTATAAGAAAACTCTACCAAGTGTAGGTAGTCTTACCATTTTGATGGTTTATCCATCACATACAGCCTCAACATATCCTCATTCACCTGATCCACCCACTCTGTTTGTCCATCTGTTTTTGGATGATAAACTGTACTAAAATTCAAATTTGTTCCAAATCCATTAAATAATCCGTTCCAAAATTTTGAGGTAAATTTTGGATCTCTGTCAGACACAATTGTCTTGGGTATGCCATGTAATCTAGCAATTTTCCTCATATAAACATCAGAAATGTTCGTTTCCTTGTGAGTGAGCTTAACTGGAATAAAATGGGCATCTTTAGTAAGCTTATCCACCACTACCATGATAGAATCATGTTTCTGGTTTGTTATGGGCAGTTTGGTAATGAAATCCATGTTTACAACTTCCCATTTCCACTTAGGAATGGGTAATGGTTGTAGCAAACGAGCTGGGTGTCTATGCTTAGCCTTTACTTTTTGACATTCCAAACATCTAGCAATAAAATCAACAACCTCTTTCTTCATGCCTGGCCAATAATATTGGCTCTTGGCAGTTGCAATAGTTTTCTGATATCCTGGGTGCCCAACATAAGGCACATTATGTGTTTCTCTCAATATCATATTTTTCAACTCCTGGGAATTTGGTACATAAATTTTGCCCCTGTACATGATAATTTCATCCTTATCTAGCTTGTATTCTTCAATTTTTTGCTGCAAATTACCTTGTTGTAGTTTTTCCACTAAATCCTTGTATTGTAAATCTGATTTGGCAGTCTCCATAATTCTGTGTTTCAAATCTGATTGATACATGCTAATGGATGTAGCATTCATTTCATGCACTCTTCTGCTGAGTGCATCAACCACTTTGTTCTCTTTCCCCTTGATATGCTTTATATCAAAGTCATATTCACTTAGAAAATCTAACCATCTTCTTTGCCTAGCATTTAGAGTTGGCTGATCAAAAAAATATTTCAGACCATTATGGTTTGTCCTCATCTCAAACCTTTTCCCCATGAGGTAGTGTCTCCATTTCCTCAAGGCATGCACTATGGCTTCCAACTCCAAATCATGAGTGACATAATTTCTTTCATGTTCCTTCAACTTCCTTGATTCATAACATATGACAAACCCATTTTGATTGAGGACTCCACCAATTCCTTCTTTACATGCATCTGTGCATACCATGAAGTCTTCATTTGGGTCTGCAATCCTTAGTATTGGATAACTTGTTAATAACTATTTTAAGTGTTGGAAACTCTTCTCACAATCCAATTTCCACTGAAACTTCACACCTTTTCTTTGCAAGGAAGTGATTGGATGTGTTATCTTTGAGAATCCTTCAATAAATCTTCTATAGTAGCCTGTAAGACCCATGAATGATATGACCTATATAACATTCTTTGGCACTACCCATTCTCTAATAGCTTCTATCTTCTCAGGATCCACTGCTATCCCATCCTTTGAAATGATATGAGCCAAATAGTGAATTTTCTTCTGATAAAATGAGCACTTGTTCAATTTGGCATACAATTGATGCTCCCTTAATACCTGCAACACCATCCTCAAATGATGCTCATTCTCTTCTTTTGACTTAGAATATACAAGAATGTCATCAAAAAAGACGATGACAAACTTGTCTAAATATTCTTGGAAAACACCATTGATTAAGCATATGAAGACAACTAGTTCATTTGACAACCCAATGGCACCACTGTGAACTCATAATGACCATACCTTGTCCTAAAGGTGATCTTGTTGATATATTCTTCTTTAATCCTTACCCGATGGTATCCTGACCTGAGATCTATCTTTGAAAAGATGTTTGCATCCTTCAATTGATCAAAGATATCATCAATCCTTGGCAGAGGATACTTGTTCTTCAAAATCACTTTATTCAACTATTTGAAATCAATGCTTAATATTAATGCCCCACATTTCTTCTTCAAAAACAAGACTGGGGCATCCCAAGGTGACACACTTGGGCGTATGTACCCCTTCTTCAAAAGCTCTTCAAGTTTCATTTGCAACTCCTTCAGCTTTGGTGTACTCATTCTGTAAGGAGTCTTTGACACTAGAGCTGCTCCAGGCATTAAATTTATATAGAAATCAATGTCCCTCCTTGGGGGTAGTCCTGGTATCTCCTTGAACACATCTTCAAAATCTTCCAGGACTGCATAATCTTCCAAATTTGGCACCTTATCTTTAGGTGTCTCCTCCATATGAGCTGCAAATATTTGTCACCCTTTTCTGTAACATTTCTTCAACTGCATTGCTAAAGTCTCTTTGATGGTTACTACCCTAGGAATTCCCTGCACTTTCCTTAGTTTCCCTTCCTCATCCAAGTAACTTAATGCTTTGTTATGGTAGTTGAGGATAGCATGATGTTGGTCCAACCAATCCATCCCAATTAGACAGTCATAGGAACCTAAAAGAAAGATGTTCAAATCTACCTAGGTGTTCATTCCACCCCGGTGTTCATTCCATTCATGTCCATAAGACATGACTTAACCATATCATTAACTTTTCTTTTGGTTCCTATAGACAGTTGCACCAACCAATATTTCCCATGCTTTCTTCTTGGCAAATGAAAATTTTCCACCATCTTAGGATCTATATAACTATGACTAGTTCCTGAATAAATTAAAATAGAAATGGTTTGGTTGTTGATCCTACCTTCCACTTCAATCATATGTGACTGATACTCTGCTTTATTATTCTCCAAGGCTGCATAGATCCTGGGTACCTTTTTGCCCATGTCCTCCACTGTTTCATCTTGCTGTACATTGTGAACAATCCTCCCTTTTTCACCTCTGTGAGGACAATCTTTGAACATGTGATGCCCTTTACAACCCCATCATTGAATAGGTGGTTTTCTTGGCCTTTGAATCCCTGTGTCAATCATTCTAGGTTCTTTAGGAGTTTGCTATCCCCGAGGATTGTTTCTGAAGAATAGTGTCTTATATCCCTTCTTCCTCTGATCCACCTTGAATTTATTTTTGTCTTCCCAATCTTTTTGGAATGTTGGCCTTGATTTTTGTTGATCACATAGGCATTTAGCTCACCTTATAGTATCCTCCAATGTCTTTGGATCATCATATTGTATTTTGTCACTGATAAATTATGGAAATCCACTCAAATACCTTTGAATCTTCACTGTCTCGTCCTTGATGAAAGAGACATACTTTAGCAGTTCTAAACAAATTCTCTCATATTCATCAATGGTCATACTCCCAAGATTGGTTTCAAAGAACTCTTTCATTTTCTTGTCATAGTATCTCTTAGTCAAGTATTTCTTCTCAAAATACCTCTTGAATTCCCTCCAAGTAACACTTTTCTCTTTAATGCACTGCAGCTGCACAAGTTGATCCCACCACATGGATGCCTTTCCCTTGAGTTGGTAGATGGAAATTCTACCCTTTGCATGAGAAGAATAATTATGCAATTGAAAATACTTTCTCATGCCCAGCATCCATGTCTCTGCATCTTCATCCTTCTTGTGCTCACCATCAAAAGTAGGAGGTTTGATTTTTTTCATCTCTCCTCGTAGTTCATCCACCCCATAACTCTTATTCTTCCTGATAGGGGATGGAATTGAGCTGCTATGTTCCCTCTTATTGGAATGCCTTGGGGAGTGATGGTGATGTCTTATAACACTTCTTGATTTTCTTTTCTCATCATGAGACTTGTGACTTCCCGATTTGCTCGAGCCACTCTCCTTATCCAATTTCATTTCTATTCTGTTCAAGATCTGTAATAACTTCATGTTGAAGTCATTCTACTACTCCTTGGATCTCATAAGCCTTTCATTATCAGCCTTATGGCTTTGGACATCCTTCTGGAAATTTTTAATGGTCTCTTCCATATTCATGTTTTCATTCCTTTCTTCTCCATGTCCATTGGAGTTTGTTCCTTCAATGCTCAAATGGAAATCCATCCCTCTGACTTCATCTTCCTATATTTAATTCCCTTGTGTCTCTTCCATTAATCTGGACTCTAAGATGATCTTGATCTAGTTTTTTTTAACTCTGCAAAATGTGCAGCCAACAAAACCTTGTCAAGCTAACTGTTTTAACAATTTCATGAAACCTTGTTTGGTTCACTAATATATATCAGAATTATTTTTTCTAATTTCTTGGAAATTTGAATGCCTTGATCAATTTTATGGGTGGATAATTATATTTCATTGTCCAATACCTTTCCAACGCCTGCTCCCATGCTCAATTCCGAGTCTTGAGCAGAAAGTTATGGCTCCATGGAGCTAGTTGGGTCTTATAATTTACCCTTCACTGTTTCTACTATTATTCACCCTTCAAACAACTTCTCGCACACAAATTTTAATATGTGCACCCATATTTACCATGTGCTACAAAATCACAAGGTAAATTGTGCTTTTTTCACTTTAAACCCACTCTGTATCACTTCTTTGTTGTGCCAATAACTTGCGCGCACTTTTGTGTTGCGTGCCAATATCCATTGAGCACAGTTTTGGTTCTTGCATTGATACTTGTTGCACATAGTTATTTTTATCGCGTAATTATATTCCACATGA
Source organism: Picea mariana (assembly GCA_032191745.1). Taxonomy (NCBI): domain Eukaryota; kingdom Viridiplantae; phylum Streptophyta; class Pinopsida; order Pinales; family Pinaceae; genus Picea; species Picea mariana. The sequence goes on from JASDQU010947200.1 coordinate 44,505, forward strand.
ATTTATCTCTATGCATTTCACCCTACCGAAGTTCAATATTCTCTCACCGCACACAATAATATATGCGCACCATTGATTACACTGTCGCGAGACAATTTATAATCATACTGTGCATGCGCCAACCAACTCCTTTGCGCTCTGCCAATACTGCATACACCTTGCGTGCCATTATTATGTGTGTGTACACCATGTGCACCTTCTTATGTGTGTGCACTCTGCGTAATGCTAAATTTAGTGTGCACACCTGCACACCAATATTTTTCCGTGCGGCGACAAACTTTTCCCCGCGCACCCTAACACCATATTTTTCTACGCGGTACTAAATTTTTATCACACACACCTGCACGCTATCATTTTTCCGCGCGGCACCAAAATTTAACATGCACATCAGTATGCCAATACCTTTCCGCGTAGTGCCGAATTTTTCCTATCCCAAGCTTTTCATTGGGCCACACGAATTTTTGGTGCACCCAACTGTGCACATTCACCTTTATGCGCATCGATTCCTCGTGAGTTCCACTGCAGAAATTGGGGCTTTTCCCCAATTCATCATAGACATTCTACAACTATGAAATTCATTCAATTTCACCCCGATAACACCATCTCAACCTCTGTAACACCAGATTGTTGTGGTTGAAATTTATGGAACAAATTTTTCCCAAACTCAATCCACGAATTGGGAATTTTAATTATAAAACTCGCTCCAACTATCATGGATTCACTGTAACCTCAAATTCGACCAATTACAGGTCCGAATTTGCTAGAAAAAATATTAAATCAATAATATCTCATCCCTTGGATGAATTTCTCCATTTTCTCATGAATTCAACCACAAAAATTGGGGCTTTTCCCCAATTCTACTTAGTTGTTGTTACTTTTTACCATGGATGCTCTACAAACTGAAATTTGGCCACTTCGAAATAAATCCTCCGTGAAATTTTTCTTCAACTCAACTTTCTCGGGCCATTCAGGCTCAGTGTTGAAAACTGAAGCTCTGATACCAGTTTGTAACATCCCCAGCCACCAACAGGTCGGGCCATGCCACTACTCATATTCTTTACTTAGCTCTGAAATCATTTTGTAACGTCCCTGACCATCCATGCCGGGCCATGCTACGCTAGAGAACTCTTACTTTCTCTGTGTGGAACATACTGTAACATACTCAACATTCAAACTGAGCTATGCCACATACAATTTTCTATCTGCATGCGATTAAAACATATCCACGCATAGAACTCTTGCAGAAGCTTTATATATAAAATGTGAACAGAAAAATACGTTATGAAAATGCACATATTCACATTGAAATAGCAGTAAGCATATACAAACAATACCCATAACAATAAATACAGTTATAATCACACATATGATAACCCATAAAAATATGCACATAAATAACAATGCAACATGTAAATCTATCACACAGTTAACACTTATCTTGGTAAGAATGTCACCAACTGCGTGTAGACCTTCCACGAACCTCCCAGCCTTAGACCACACTATTCATCACTCTCAACAGTGGGTCACCCTCGAGATGGGACTAAACTCCACCCGGGTAAGGGTTCCTAACCAGGATAATGACTCATGGAAAACATGAAAGACTCCATCATATGTGCCTACTCAAACTAACAACCTACAATCTCTCATTCCCCACATGCCTATCCCACCCAAGGAAGTGTGCCCATTCTCTACTCAAAAGTCCCTCATCTACCCCACTTCCCTTCCAGGGCTTCAGCAACAGGCCGGAAAGGAAGTCTCAGAGCCCCATAGTTGTAGTTCAACACCTTCAGGAAGTCAATTCCCAACAATTCTCTCACCTAGAGAATTTCTCACGGACCTGACAACCCGTCTCTTTAATATCCCACGGGCCTGACAACTCGCTTCTTCAGTCTCGCCCCCTAGCTAACCAACTACATCAACACAAAATGGCTATGGATATAGGTTCAAATATAGTGAAATGAATGTCTGAAGGATAACTGACTGCGTGAGTGAAAGGGTCATGGAATCATGGCTGAATGATGGAAGGAATAATGGAAAGGATCCTGGTAAGAATGATGGGAGAGTGTGAAAATGAATTAAGTCCCAACAATATGTATGCATGTCCCTAACTTGACAATTTTCATGTTGGGAGCTACTCTGGCCCACTTGTCCCCAACTTTAGAACTCAGGATAAAATAATTATCAATACTTTATGATTTAAGAAATATTAATATGATATTCCTTTTTTGGCTCAAGCTCCCTAGCTTAGCCCCTTTCCTTAAATTATCCCCTCCCTTTCCCTAACTAGTGGATTTTAGTCTCCCATCTCTTTTATCGTGGTCAGTCTACGCGCAGCGATGTATTTTATATTAAATATGAAACATGTACAAAAACAGTGCACCGACCTTTAATATCTAGGCTCTTCACCCTAACCAAAACATAAGCATCCTAGCTTAAAATAACTGGCTCACCATCCTATAAAACATATCATATACACAAAAGCTCCATGACCTCAACATCACACACACTTAATATGATGCGCGCGGTATCCTGAAATGTGCACACTTCCTCATTTTACTACGCAGTACATCCGTGCACTATGCCATGAAATGTGCATACAAAAATGATATCAAAATAGATTACCAGCTTAAGTACATTTGTATTTACATTTACAATTGGGTTCGGCCTTAAAGATATTACACTAGTACTACCTCTGGTCGAGGACGCCACCTAGTCCTTGAGAAGTCTGCTGGATGCACTGGTCCCACATCTGTACATAACATATACATAGTTGTCAGATACTCTGGTACGCATAAAAATGATATATATAAAAAGAAACTAACAAATTAAATAACGTTAAAAAAACACATACCCATCTCTCCTCTCTCCTCTCTAGGAGGTACGGACATGTCTGGATCCCTGGAAAAGTTGATTCCAACGTAGGGGTAGTCCTCTATCTTCGAAATATTCCATTCCCACCAGTCCAAAAATGCGTCATCAAAGGAATCTATGGTCCTTTGTCCCCCCTTTTGCGATATAAATGTTTCCCATCTACACACTGTTGGGAAGGACACCACATGCCTCCGCACTATCTCTCATGGACTAAGGATGGGTACTTGTTGATAGGTGAAAATGACTGTCTGTCAATTGGAAGAACGCGTCCGGTCCGGGGCTCTCTAAATAACCCAAGTCGTTTGGTGTAACTCGTTCTGATGGGTTTAATGGCTCCGTTAGCCAATCTAAGAATCCTCAAAGAAACAAATA
>JASDQU010947201.1:8715-32934 GCA_032191745.1 Picea mariana
AGATTTAATATCATAATAGTCCAGATCACTTGCGAGCAAGTGTCCTCAAAGAATAAGTTTTCTTAGTGCGCTGGAGCGCGATGTTACATAATTGATGGTATAAAGTGGCATCAACTTCAGAAGAAGTATAGGTGGAAACAAGTTTGAATCCAAACTAGAAGGGAGAAGGGGCTGGTTTACAATATTCCATGTGAAATCAATGAAGAAGGTCACAATCATACTTATTCCAGGAAATAAAAAATCCTTCCTTGGTTTGCAAAACTTGGAGGCCAAGGAAATAGTGCAAAAATTCTAAGTCTGTCATTTCAAATTTCTTCTTGAGGATGTCTTTCACATGGTTTAAATGTTTTGGGTCACTACTAGTGAGAATAAGGTCATCAACATAAAGAACAAGGATTATGAGATAGCTTCCTCATTTCTTGGTATAGACATTAGGATCAGAATGACATCTAGACAATATGATGTCAAGAAGAAAGTTGTCCATTTTGACATACCAAGATCAGGGAACTTTCTTAAGACCATAAAAAGATTTGTTAAGGTGACAAACAAGGCTAGAGTCATTTTGGACATAGCTAGGAGGTTGTTCCATGTAGATTTCTTCTTGCAAATACCCATGCAAGAATGTTTATTTGAAATCCATTTGATGGGCCTCCTAGTTATGTGAGGAGTCAAGGGATAGAACAAGGAGGATGGAATTCATTTTGGGTACAGAGGAAAAGGTTTCATTATATTCAATTCCTTGAATTTGGGAGAGTCCTTTTGAAACTAACTGAGCATTGTGTCTTTCAACACTTCCATCTGATGCATACTTTTTTTTTTTTTTTTTAATAAAAAGGAGTAGTACTTGCTATATTAGATTAGCACAAAACTTTGAAAAAATATACAGATCCATGGCTACAGTCACCAAAAATGTTGCCGGTATCCGGAAACCAGCATTAGTGGGAGGCAGATAGCAGTTATACGATAATACATACAGAAAAAGAAACATCTGTCATGCCTGGAGGAAACTAGGACAGTTGCGGTCCAGATAAACCTAAAACAATTACACATTAAAACTAAAAACCAAGAAATCATAAGAACCTAGGCACCCGGTGACGTGTCGCCTCCTCCAGTTTGCCAAGTGGTCCCCGCCGGAATGACAAAATCCTGCACGCACAGGGGGCACTTCTGCTAAGTTGGAGCCCCGGAGAACGCATCGAAGAGAAGGTCCATGCGCTGACCCATGATGAGGGCCCTATGTTTCAGGTCTGACATGTGGCCACGGAGATCGAACACCAAGGCCAGGTGCTCGTTACTGAGGAGAGAACCATGCATTCTGCCATCCAAGCCACTAGGAGGGGCAGTCTTCCATTCCAATGCCTCATCAATGCCACCCACAAGCTCCCTCTGCGCCGCATCAGTATCTACATTCACATTCTTCTTGGCATCTGTTGCTAGCAAGTCGTCCGGCCAGGGAATTTCTTCGACAATTAAGCCAGGGAGCTTGTCTTCCCTAGCCGAAACACATCTGGTGCCCTCCCTGCTAGACGTCCCCATGGTGCGGGGCTTCTCATCGAATGAAAAGTCCCCAATTGACAGGTCCTCCTCTACGACGCAAATTGGAAACAGATCCACGTTCTCAGTCTCGGCCATGACTGCCCTGCTGCAACCAGCTCCCTATTCTGCAATAGTATCGAGCAATTCCCTCCTCTCAGCCCGAGCCTTCTTCCTGAGAATGGAAGATGCCAAGGCCAGAGCACGTTCAATTCGCTCCTTTCATCACCTCTGTGCTCTGTGTGCATCCCATGCTGAACCCCGGCGGGGTCTTCCTCGCTTTCTCGCCATTAGACCCAAGCAAATGCCAATTGATTGCAGAGCTAAACTAAAAGTCCAGGACGAGAGCGGTTGCAAGTGTGAAAAGCAGGCAAACCGACTCTGTCGTGGCACATAAAGAAACCATCAGCCCTGGAAATTCTTCTCAGAGTATAGAGACAAGGTAGTGAACAACCAGAGCATAGTCACAGCAGGAGCATTCCCTCGCTGCTCGAGCCCAAAAGAAAACTCATAATCAGACCATAGAGACCTTCATCCTTTCATATCCTCTATTAATCCGAGTGCGCAGGGGGGGTTAATGGTGACGCGAGAGAGGAGTACCTCCGTCGCATGGCCTCTGCTATGGCCGTCCCCCATCGTAAATGTTGATGTGTGGGTGGCGGCCATCAGCATTTAAACCAGAGCTGAGTGCTAATCCTTATGTCACCGCCGCGGAGCCGCGTGTCACCCCATCCGGGGATCTGATGCATACTTAGTTCTATAGATTCATTTACATATGAAAAATTTTCTTCCTTGTGGAATAGGTATAAGATCCCAAGTATCATTTTCCATTAAATAATGATACTCTCCATTCATTGTTGTATCCCAATATGGATGACATGAAGCTTCTAAAACTTCCTCTGGATCATGAGTCTCTAAAACTTGAGCCAAAAGAGAAGAGTCTCGTTGGAACTTTGAATGTGTCCGACGTTGATCTGAAGGATCACCAACAAGATCACCAATTGATTCTTGTGTTGAATAGACCCATCTAGCAAGTGGTGGTGTTGGTACAAGTTTAGGTTCAATGGACTCATATGGAGGAAGGTGAGTAGGTGGAGGTGGATTTTCATCCTCACTGTCATCATCTGAAGAAGAAGAAACCAGAACAGGAACAAAAGAAGGCACAAACATCAAATATGGCTCACAGGTCAAACAAGGCACAACCACTGAATTACGATCGTAGGCCAAGATATTTTCATCAAATTTAACATCTCTTACAACAATAATTTCATTAAAATTTGATTGAAAAATTATGTAACCTTTGACATCCTCAAAATAACAAACAAATATAAACTTATCACTTTTAGGATAAAATGCTTTCCTTTTCTCATAAGGAATGTGAACCCATCCCATCCTTCCAAATATACAGAAGTGGCTTACATTTGTATTAAGTTTAGTCCTTCCTTCTTTCGGTGTTATATTTTTAAGAGTCTTTGTGGGAGTGTGATTTACTATGTAATTTTCACAGTTAATGGCTTTTGCCCAATACTTTAGATTTAATCCCTTAGATTTTATCATACAATTAGCCATTTATTTTAATGTGCGATTCTTTATCTCAGAAACACCATTTTGATGTGGTGTATATGGAACACTGTGTTACATTTGGATTCCCTGTACAATGTAATATCTTGCAAAATTATTGTTCACATATTCACCTCCATTATCTATTCTTAACCTTTGAATTTGATGTCCAGATTGCTTTTCTACAAGGGCCTTGTAGGCCAAGAACTTGTCAAAACATTTTCTCTTAAGTTTTAAGAAGTAAAACCTAGTGCATCTGGAAAAGTCATCAGTGAAAGTTAAGAAATACTTGGACCCAGAAAAAGAAGGAGAATAAAGTGGACCACACAAGTCATTGTAAATGAGCTGCAAAGGGGCCAAGGCATGCCAAGAGGCACATTTGTCAAAACTGTCTCAATGATGTTTTCTAAGAAAACAACCAAAAAAAACACCATCTCTACATGAAACAAGAGTAAGAACAACCACCATCTATTGATTACATATTTTCTACAATGAACGATAGTTTAGATGAACAAACTGCTCAAGCCAAAGTTTCCTCAAGTCATCACTATTAGTAAAAACAATTGATGGAAAAGATGATGACCCAAAGTTGTCAAACGTGTACAACTTGGTAATATCATCAACAATTACAATTGCAAGAACACGTTGAGGATATTTTAGATCCTTAATTACACCTTGGTGAGGTGAAAACTCTACTATTTTACCATTACCTAAATGAGTGATTTAATATACTGATACAAGGTTGCAATAAAGACTTGGAACACACAATACATCATTAAAATGAGCATTATCTACCTGAATTGTTCTAGATCCTACAACACTAAGAGATATATCATCACCAAAACATATTTTCTTTGTGTTACATTCATTTAGAGAAGAAAATATGGCTTTATCCTTATCCATATGATAAGATGCTCCAGAATAAATAAGCCACTCATCATCATAAGAAGAAGTAGAAGTTCCATTGAAGGAGAAACTAGAAGAAGAAAGTGCATATCCATGAAAACAAGAATAAGTAGAATCTATATTGATGTTGTGTTTCTTCATTGCTATTTCGAAAGCTGCCATCTTCTTAAAAATATTGGACTCATCACGATCATTGTTCCCACAAAAGTTGCAATGTATGTCAGTCTTCGTATTTTTATATTTTTCACCATTGTCACTATTAGGAGTCGAAGCTGGCTGAGTGCGTTTGCGACCCTTGTTTTTCTTGTTGTTGTGGCGAGGATGTTTCTTCTTGGGATTTTTTGATTTATCTTTCTACTAGGACACTAAGGCTTTTTTGGAGGTACCTGCAGTGCTCATCACTCCAAGTTGCACAAGCTTATCTTTCTCTCTAATCAAAGCATCACAAAAGGACTCAAAAGTAATTTTTTGATAAGAAGTCCATGGAGCTTCTCTGGTGGCATAATAGGTAGATACAAACAATGAATATGCACTACCATGATTAGAAAGAATAATAAAAATGCAACACTCATCATCCATCTTTATGATACGCTCTTCACATAACATTCTAAGTGTTTTGAACTTAGATAAATAGTTTTCAATGCAAGAAAAATCATTTGAACTTAAATTCATTATCTTATTTTCTATCTGGTGGGATTGAATAATATTGTGTTTACCAAACACAGATTCAAGATTTTCCCAAGCTTTATTGGGGGCATCAAGTCCATGAAAGTGAAACCTTAAATCATGAGAGATGGACATTCCGATTAGTCCATGGGCTTCACCATTCCTATTAATCCATTTGATATACTTGTCATAATAAGTGGGTTCTTCTTCATTTCCCAAGGTAATCCGGTACACTCCCTTGCTTCTTAATAAAACCTCCATATGATATTACTATTGGAAGTAGTTGGCGTTGGTAAGAAAAATATCAGTGGGATAATCCATATTAAATCTAAAGAGAACATGGATTTAAAATCCAAAACTGATGTTCTAGAAGGAAATATCTCAAAAACATAGGTTGATTAAAAAAAACGACACTGAAAATGGACTCTGAATTTGAAATTTATGCCCTTTTGAAAAAAATGCATAAACGATAGCCAAAGAGCCACGTGGAAGGTAGAAGTTGTTCTACGTGGTGATATCGCTCTTAATAACCTCACTTTTACAAATAAGTTTCTTATGAAATGACCAACTTTTATAGAAGAAGCGAGGATCACTTTTACAATGAAGTTACTTTATAATAGAAAGTTGCATGAAAAATAAATAACTTTAAAACAAAATATTAAAGATACTTATAGTGATTTGATTCACTTTTATAAMTWATGTGAAATACACTTTACAATGGATGCGTGATTTTGTTTTTTAAAAGTAACAAAAAATAGACTTGAACTCAAGACCTCTTATTTAACAAAACAAATTTTAACCAAGTGAGCTAGTGAAAAACATATTGAATTGTTTAGAAGGAGGATTGTTGTTGTTATTGTGGTGGTGGTGGTGGAAGATGACCTTGGAGAGCGTGCTCATAAAAAAATATTTTCATCCAATAAAATAAAATTTTCTTCTCGATGACAACAAGTGTTAGATCTCGGTTAGCTTACACAGAAAATGCAACTTTTCCCTCTATTTTTTATTTATCGAGATCACATAGAGCACACAACAAAGAACATATGTAGACAAGAAAGCCCTTTCCACTTTGTTTATGATTTTATGAGATCACACAAGGCACGGGGAAAAGAGAGTACGTAGATAGAAAAGAGTAGAAACCTGAAAATAAAAACAGAACAACAAAATAAAACCAAAATATTAACTCTGCAAAAATTTAAAAAGGGCGTATTCGAGATTTATACCTCCGGATCTGACTGAAATGGTCATATATTGGGAAAACATAAACATTTTCGAGTGAAACAAATAACATTCTTGATTGAAACAAGAATTCTAGATGCAACAAAATAGTCCTCTTATCCCACAAATGTACTAAAATGGAATTAACTAGAGATGAGGCAACACAACTTCACGATCTTGATGTACAACGGGAGCGGGTCTTCAAATTCACTATGATACCATGTTCGACAACACAAGCATTCCAATAGACGATGAAAACTTTTAGTAACCACTAACACAACCATATCAAAGATCAACACACTGATGTTTTCATGTGGTAAAACCCTTACGGGTAAACATCCATGACCCCAACCATTGTGACCACTTTGAGCAATTTATTAATGCAAAAGAAAAATTTACATAAAAATTTACAAGAGAGTTTCTCACAATCGATCATTGGAAAGTGACCCTCCATGCTATTTAAATAGATATCATGGACCAATCATGTGTTAAGTCATGGATCAATGTAGCAGTTAAGATCAAGGAGAATATGAGACGTCAGAGCACTCTATGTCGAGAACATGTTGTGAGCGTTCGATTTCCTAACTACAAATGCATACTAATGCATAATAAATAAACACACTTTTACCTATTGACACAATAGACCCATTTGATATTAACTAAATCCTAAATGTATAAATATCCTAACATATTTTTCATCCCTGAAATAGGGAAATTGTATCGTTTACGCGATTAGGATTCCAATTTAACTGACGAATTTGAAATCCGAGGCCTGGAATTACCAAAAATTGCCATATATTTCTATCCCAAGTCAATCCTATTATGCGTAACACCCTTGGAATATTGGATTGACGCAGTAAGTTATCTCATCGAATGCATCTCCCTATTCACTCCACGTCACAAAAAACAATACTCCAATTGGACAACGTCTAAGAAAGTTACGATCCTTTGAAATCCTCTCCAATAAAGTTAACATAGGTTTTAATTATTTGATTCATGGAACCACACAAAAATTCTTTGGGTAAAATGTTTGTGTTTTACAAATTATTTTAAAGTTCGATATTTTATAACCTGTTCTCATAGAAAGTGATACTTAATTGGAATGAGCTTCGTCTTGGAGTGCATCATCTAGTTCTTTGAGATACTGATGGTGCTTTTATCATCACAACATATTGGAATGGGCTCATCATACACAACCTGCATATATGTCAGAGTTTTTTTCATCCATAGAACCTGCGTACAACATGCTGCTGCTGCAGTATACTCCGCCTCGACTGTAGATAAAGATACTGATGATTGTTTCTTGCTTAACCATGATACTAAACACTCACCCAAGTAGAATGCTGCTCCACTGGTGCTTTGTCGGTAATCAATGCAACATGCCCAATCTGCATCTGTGTAGGAAATAAGTGATATATCCTTTCCTTTTGGATACCATAATCCAAACTCTTTTGTTCCTTTGAGATATCTGGAAATACTCTTCACTTCTAATACATGTGATTCCTTTAGTGATACTTGAAATTGTGCCACCTGTCCAACTTCTTGCATTACATTTGGTCTGGATGCTATCACATATAATAGGCTTCCAATCATTAACATGTATTGCCTCTGATATGTAGACTTTAAATCATCATATTTTCTCAACTTGCAACTAGTTTTCATGGGAGTGATAAATGGTTTGCAATCTTCCATTCCAAACCTATTTAGAATTTCTTTGATATACTTGGTTTGAGAAATAAAAATTCCTTGGTTTCTTTGACGTATCTAAAGATCCATAAAGAAGGATATCTCTCCAAGTAATGACATTTCAAATTCATTCTGCATGTCCTTTACAAATTTATTGATGTAGAGGTTGTTGTCTGCACTTCCTTTTTTGAAGCCTACCTGCTATAGATATTGATCCAGTCTAGAGTACCATGCTCTAGGAGCCTGTTTTAGACCATACAAGGCCTTCTTTAATTTACACACATAATCTATGTTCTATGGCAACTTAAATCCTTCTTGTTGTTCAATGTAGGCTTCTTATTTAAGTTCCTCATTCAGAAAAGCTTATTTTATGTCTCTTTGATACACTTTAATATTTTTGGAGCATGCATAAGATAAAAGCAATCAGATTGCTTCCCTTCTGGAAACTGGGGAAAATGTCTCTTGAAAGTCGATTCCTTCAACCCATGCATATCCTTTACATACCAATCTAGCTTTGTTCCTTGTAACATGTCTATCTTCATTCAATTTATTCTTGTATACCCACTTTGTGCTGATCACATTCTTATCCTTTGGTATTGGAACCAATTCCCAAGTGTCATTTTTTTCTATTTGATCCAATTCTTCATCCATGGCCTTATTCCAAAATTCATCCTTGCTAGCCTCTTCAAAAAAGGTTGGTTCAATTGTAGATGAGAGTGCTAGGTGAGTTTGTTCTGGTGAATGGATTCTTCTTATGGTCTCAACTCCTACATCTTTGTTTCTGATAATCTGATTTGAAGAATGATTCTTCTGTACTCGTCTGCTAGGTGTCTTTGGAGGCACTTGCTGAAGTTTATCTTATGCTTCTATCGGATCCTCTTCATATTCCCCTTCTTCTTATTTTTCATCTTCTATTTCTTCTTCGTAAAGTTGTTCCATTGATTCATTTTCTTATTCCTTTAATTCTTGTCCACCCGTTTCATCAATTGTTACATTGATGTTTTTCACAACTTTGTTCAATCTCAGATTGTAACACTTGTATGATTTCCTTGTACTTGAGTAACCAACAAGTACTCCTTTGTCCACACAAGATTCAAGCTTTTCCATTCTTCCATCTTCTCTTTTGATGTAGCATTTGCTTCCAAAAAATCTAAAGTGCTTCACATTTGTTGGTCTTCCTTTCCATAGATCGTAGGGAGTTTTGTCAGTTTTGTTTCTAAGAATTACTCTGTTTTGAATTTGAATTGTTGTATGCACTACCCATGTCCAAAAGATATCTGTGAATTTTGAATCCATTAGCATTGTTCGAGCCATTTCATGTACTGTCATGTTCTTTCTTTCAAAAACTCCATTCTGTCGAGGTGTCCTAGCAACGAAGAATTGCCTTTTTATTCCATGACTATTGCATTAGTCCATAAATTCCTTTGAAGTGAACTCTCCTCCATTATCAGATCTCAAGTATTTTATTTTTTTATCCATTTCATTTTCAACCATTTCCTTGTAGACCTTGAAGTTTTCAAAAGCTTCTGACTTATTCCTGAGAAAACAAACTACAGTCATTCTTGTATAATCATCAACTAATAACATAAAGTATTTCTCACCTTTTAAACCCTTTGTTTTAGTTGGTCCAACTAGATCAGTATGCACAATTTCTAGTGGTACTGTCGTTGACTATTATTTTGATTTAAACCTAGTCCTTGCTTTCTTTCCTTGTTGACAATGCTTGCATAAAGTGTTGGTTGGTTTCATGATCTGGGGAATTTCTCTAACTTCTTCCTTTTTGTTGACTTTGACAAGGTTATCAAAATATATGTGACCCATTCTTCTATTCCATAGCCAAATTTCATCTTCCTTTCTTAGGAAAAACTTTTCATTTCCAATTTCACTTAATACATATATGTTGCTTGAAGTTCTCGCAGTTGTTGCAATCAATTTTCTTGAAACTTCTTTACTTATCTCGCACTTTTGTGAATAGAAAGTAAATTTATGACCTTGGTCACACATTTGACTCACACTTAGAAGATTATGTTTCATATATTCTACCAGTAGAACATTTTCTTCCTTGGTATTCTTGTTCCCAATTCTAACTGTGCCTTTTCCAATGATTTTAGTTGAATCATCATGTCCGAAGGAGACTGATGCATCTCTTTCCTTTCTTAATGTAAGAAACCTGTCTCTATCACCTGTCATGTGTTTTGAACAACCACTGTCAACATACCAACCACGTTTCTTCTGCTTAGATTGTAGATCGAGTGTGCATTCTTCATTGCTATACTAATTCTGCTTTCTTATCCATGTCGTTTTATGAGGTTCCTGTCTGTGACTATTGTTGTTATGCTATGGTTCTCTAGGAGAGACTGTCATTCTGGAATCTTTGGCCATGTGTCCAAATTTGTTACCTTTGTAGTATTCCACTTCAGTGCTCAAAGATTCAAACCTGTTGTAACTTGTTCTTTGTGTTTCACTAGGCCTTCTTGGACAACCCTTTTGTGTATGACTTTCAAAGTTGTTTATGTTCCTGTTGTTAGCTCCGCAATTCACAACTTTATGTCCAAAATTATTACATGCATAACATAAACCAAAAAGTATAGTTTGATACCTGGGAGTTGAGGATCTTATGAAAGGAGGTACTCTTATGAATCCTTCTTCTTCCTGAGGCCTATCTATTTCTTTCGATCGTTGATTCTGAAATCTAAATATTCTCTGTGGACGAGTGTCCCTATAATTTTCTTTGTAGACCTTCCTATCCCCTTTGATTGTTTATGCATAGGTTTTTGGATATGTTTCTTGTTCTTTTGTTTTGGAGCTTGATCCCTTTTTTGTCTGATTGTATACAAGTCCAGACTTTTCATGATGAGGATTTTGACTGCTGATAATGTCATTCAAATATTTTGAGTTGTTTTGCATATTTTTCTTTTGAATATCCTTTCTTAATGTGACAATTTCTTCTTCCAAATTTCCAATGATCCTGTCTCTTCCTTCTAGTTGTTCTTTGAGTGCTTCTTCAATTTGAACCTTCAAATTTGTGATCATTTGTTCTGGTTCCTGANCTTCTTTCTTGTCTAGTTCCGCTTGTAGTTTCTTGTTTTTCTTCTTTTCTCTTCTGATAACTTCTATGGCACACAACAATTCTTCTTGGTAGTCAAATTTTGCCTCTTCATATTCTTCTTATACCTCTTCATATTCTTCTTCAGAGTCTTCTACTTCCATGAATAAAACTACGTATGTCTCACTGTCACTATCTTCATGTTCATCTGATGATGATATGTCTTCTTTGGTGCATAAGATTTTCTTGAAAACTTTCTTTGTGGTTCTTTTTCCTTTATATGTTTGTTTTCTATTTGAGTAACCTTCATCATTTTTTTTTATTATGAGGACATTTGTTATAAAAATGACCAATACCATCACAATCAAAATACATCAAAGGAAGCTTACCTCTATACATGTCGTTGGTTCCCTTGTTCAATCTTCTGACAAAGTTGGTCACTTCTTCATCATCTTCCGAGACGTCACTGTTGCTGCTATGTTCTTTTTCTTTTTGCTTTACGTTTTTCTTTGATATTTTGGATGCTTTCAAGGCTGCTTCTTTATATCTAGAGTTTCCTGTTCAATTCTCATTTCATATGTTGTGAATATTCCATGTAGTGCATCCATTCTTATTGAGTTTAGATCTCCTCTTTCTTCTAGTGTTGATATCTTAGGGTCAAATATCATAGGAAGAGATCTTAGTACTTTTTGAAAAATTATAGATTCTTTGATTTCTTCTCCCAATCCCAAGATTGCATTTACTGTTTCATCAATTCATAAAAAGTAAGCTTCAATGTTCTCATCTTCCTTTATCTCTAGTTGTTCAAACTGACCTCTGTAAGTTTGAAGCTTTACTGCTTTGACTTTTGAATCTCCTTCGTAAATATTTCGATGTTTGTTCCAAATATCTTTAGCGGATTTACAATGTGAAACCTTGGTGAATACCGATTCTCCAAGACCATTCAGAAGTGCATTTGTGGTTTTCGAATTATTCTGACCGAGTTTAATTTCTTTGTCATTTGTCGGCGGAACTGTTGGTGCTGTGTATCCATGTTCAATTGATTGCCAAATTTCAAATCCTTGTGCATGCATATATGTCTTTCATCCTTATGCTCCAAAATGCATACTTCATCCATCAAACCGCGGTATTCCATTTTTATACATGTTGTTGCTCTCCATGATCTACCTTTCAGTGGTTAAATTGATTTTTGAAGGAACCTGCTCTGATACCAAATTGTTGGATTACTGAGAGGAGGGTGAATCTGTAATAGAGAAATCTAATCCTTTTTAACCATATAATGCAAGTGTTATATCAATGTAGCATTATCATCCAATATTTGCAGAGTAAATAAACAATGAACAAATGAACAATCATACATATACACAGTACACCGATGTTTTTAGGTGGAAACCCAAAGTGGGAGAAAAACATAGAATGCTTTTTCTTATATGTCTTGAAGAATTACATTCATTGGAAGCACCATCTTTCTTTGTTTTCCAGCTACAACTAGAAGGAGGCTCCAACCCCATAGTTTCTCAAGATATAACCTAAGGGAAGCTCCAAATCCCTAGTTCTCTAGATACAAAGAGAAGGAGGCTGCAACCCCCTATGTTCTCTGGCTACAACCGAAAGGTGGCTACAATCACCTGTCCTTGCCCCGTCCAACCACCCTGATGTATAAGTAGAATGATGGAACCACTACCACACTATCACTGTGAGATATATTGCTGTAAACCTGTACCAATCAACCTGCACCAAACAATCTATACCAATAATCTAAACCATGTATCAACCATGCATCAACCTATACGTCAACCTATAATCAACCTTAGAAAGCATCATCAAAAGAATTTATCCTCCCTTGAATTTCAGCCTTCTTTACTTCACCTTCCCTCTGAAATTCGACTCAGATATCCTTTGGTTACCTCAGTCACCTATATCAATATGCTCAAGTGTGATTAAAATGAGAGAGCCTTGCCTCTTATTTATACTTTCATGTAGCTTCGTCAAGGGGTTACCTTTTAACCATCTTAACCCAATTTCCTTATTTTAGGGCTAACCCACTTCTGACCACTTTCTATAATTAGAAAGTTCTCCATTTACTTTATTATTTAAATAATCCTCCTTGATTTTGTCACTTCACTTTATTATTTAAATAAGCCTCTTTGACTTTGTCACTTCACTTTATTATTTAAATAATCCTCTTTGACATTGTCACTTCACTTTATTATTTAAATAATTTCTTATTTGCAAGAACTTTGACTTCTTTGACCTTTTGGGGCTTCAAGCCAACATATGAGGGTCCTCCAAATTCGTAAGGTCATAACTCTCAAACCGTAAGAAGTTATGTGACGTTCCACATACCACCAAAAATGGCATGACATGTACTATCCATATAGAATAGTCCCACCTGCAAATATATCAAAACACATACCATTATACATAAAAAAAAATTGGGTCCATTACCCAAACCTTTGTGCTACCAAAATTCACTATCGAACTTTATTCAAGGGTTGACATCAATGACAACCAACCCAATAAATCAACACATCATAGTGTCAATGTGCCTAAAAATCATGGGGGCAAAGTTTGACTATGCAGATCACCTAGCTACACATATCAAAAGGAACTACAAATATTTCCAAGAAAATGGCCACACAATCATATTCTCTTCACTTCTAATTTGGATTTCCATGAACCAAGTATGCCCAATTATAGAACCTTCATTCAATACATGACACACCCATACTATGGATTATTTTAGGGCTTTTGCGTAAGGAGAAGTCATATCATGTGACTCCATTTAAGCCAACATCATGTTTAAATGTTGGGTAAACCATGTGAAAAACGTATCACATAAGTGACGAGCCGAACAAAAAGTACGAAGGGAATTACCACAAAGTTCCCATATTGAACTAAACTTGGACATTGCCACTCTTTGGTGTGGATTCACTAGAGGCTCGACCCTTGAAGAGATGGAATACCAGCCAACAAAGTACCAAATCTTGCAGGAACATGACCGACAACTAGGGTTTCAAACCCCAATACCACTAGAGGTACTAATTGACAATCAATATATTATGACACCTTTGATGGATGGAGAGAAATAATAAGAAAGAGAAGTGTCCCTCTACATAGTCCCATTTGTAGTAGATCTTGACAAGGAAGGAGGCATGCCAACAAAGAAATCACCGACCAAGAAAATATAGAAGGAAAAAGCATCTAAGGGTAAGCAAGCAATTGACTGATCCAGATTTATGAGAAGAAAAAAATATAACATAGATTTATAACATTAACAAATATTTACAGAGAAAAATGATAGAGATATAGTGAAACTTAACTCCTATTCAATAAAGAAATCTGCAAAAATTGTAAAATGCAGAATGAAACAATCTTGCTCGAATGGTGGTAGATAATCTCTGAGAAGAGATGTAGTGGCTACTCGCATTTGGTTGAGCACATTTCAATGAGGAATCTAGGAATTTTTAGCATCAATAAGAGATCAGAAAACCCTAGACATCCAAAAACCTAACCCTAGGAGATGAAGTTCCAAAAGTCACGTGGGCCCTGATGAGGTAAGTTGGTACATCAACTTCCCAGGGTCGTAACTTTTGCATACAATCTATGTTTTAGGCACACGATAGCCTATTGGAAAAGTCTATCTGAGGAATACACATTTTCCATCACACTTTGAATCCATCTATAGTGTGTCTCTGGTGATCCCAAAAAACTCTTTTGGGGCCTCAAAATGGCCTCGAAAGTTTAGGACCGAAAAAGCTAGAAACAAACTGCCAAGATGAGAACCGTTTGTGAGCTAGTTGGAAGAGATATGTGAGCCAGTTGGAAGAATTAGGTGGCCATCAATATATTCCTAGATCAATCCTCCCCCCTTAGGAAGAAATTTTATCCATTGCATTGAGTTCCTCCATCATATAAGGAAATTTATGTTGAATTTATCCCTGGGTGAGCCACTTGCCTTGGTGCAGGAGATGCCCCTCTTTGCCAACACGATAAAGATGAAGTTTATTTTGGCGAGTAAAATTACATTGTGTGTCCATGATTTGATTAGTGGATTCTTGTTCCATGCATTCAAGTTTGAGCTTTGTCAGTTTCAACCGTTCTGCTATCTCAGAGGTGTCCAACAATGGTGGAAAGTATGGTTGAAGGAGGTCCACATTAAACACGAGGTGAAAGCCAAGGAAGGGGGGAATGTTGAGCTCAAAATAATTGTCACCCACATCCTTGGTGATGATGTAAGTTACATAGAGGAGTGGAAGAAGATTTCTATGGGGTCTTGTGAGGCGTTCTTTCGACAAATGCAACCAAACTTTATCTCCCACTTGAAACTTGTGTGGCACCCGATGTTGATCATGGCACTGCTTGTACTTGGAATTGGACTGCTACAAAATATCATGAACATGTTGGTGCATGTGCCATATTTTTTCAAATAATTGGGTGGATTTGTTAGATTTAGTTTGATCATATGATGATTCTTCGCATGTGGATGCAAGGGGTAGTGCAACATCCATGGGACCTAATGGTTGAAATCCCAACCCCACCTAAAACTGGAAATTGTTAGAGGAGATATGTATTGATCTGCTGTAATTGTGTTGAGAATAGGGAAGACTCTCATCACATGTGCACCGATTCTAGGAATTGTACATGCATAATATATGCACGATCATCCTTTTGACAACCTCTATTTGACTATTCGTTTGGGGGTGGAAGGCCATGGATTTTGTGATCTTGGTGTCCATCCATGACCAGAGGCTTGACTAGAATGTGTTGAGGAACTGGATATCCTAATATGAGATGATGGTTTATGTTATCCCAAAATGTACCCACACTTGTTCAAACAATATCTTGGAAGTGACCTCTGTGGTGATGCTCTTCTTGAAAGCAACCAGAATTTCCATCTTGGAATATCGATCGACAACAAAAAAATGGAGTAATTTCCTTTCTTGGTTGAAGGAAGGCCCATCATTGATTCCATTGAGATGGATTCCCGGGGCCTATCAGGAAAAGGAAGAGGGGTATAAATTCCTTGTTTCTTAATGGTTGATTTGTCAATGGCATAGGTTGTGGATGATCTAATATACTTGTTGACATCTTGTCAAAGATTCAGCCAATTGAAATGTTTTTGCAACACTGCCATTGTCTTTTCTATGACAAAGTGTCCTACCACCTGATTGTAGTGAGATTTCCAAATCAACTTCTCTTTCTTGCTTGATGGGATGCATGGATGGCCCACATGGCACAACAACCCATCATGAAGATGGAAATTAGTGACAATTTTGTTTGGGCCCAACATATGGTAGGTAGTGGAAAAGTTAGGATCTCTCTCGTAGAGTTGGAGCAATCCGAAGGTCTCATGTTCGCAAGATTATAACACCATGGTTAGTGTGACAATGGGAGGGTAACAGAGGCAGTCAACAATGCGATTGGTGCTCCCTATCTTATACTTGATGTTGAGATGGAACTACTACAAGTATGTGGACCATTTCTAATGGTGGTCATTCTACAATTTTCCTTGTGTCTGCATGAACTGTAGGGGCTTATGATCAGTTTGGATGATTGTCTCCTTCATGAGAGTGTAATGCCTCCACTCGTGGTAGGCTTGTATAATGGAGTACATTTCTTTGTCATAAGTGGGGTCCTTACATATGGTATCTGATAGTGTCTCACTATGATATGCCACATGATGTCCATGATGAGTGAGAACTATGCCCACAACATAGTCTAAAGTATATGTCTCAATCTCAAAAGGATGTTGCAGGTCAGGTAATTAGAGCATCGGGGCTGAGAAAAAGCACTACTTCAAATCATCAAACTCTTCTGGTTGCATCTATCCCCACACAAAATTTTCCTTGCCACAACCTCTGGTCACTTGGCTAAGGGCCCATGTAGTGTGGGAGAATCATAACACGAACCTGCGATAGAAATTGGCAAGGCCTAAGAAGCTCCAAAGCTCAGTGAGTGTGGTCAGGGCTGGCTAGTCACGAATTACCTAGATCATTGCTAGATAAAAATGCACCCCATGCTCATCAACAATGTATCCTAGGTACTAGACCCTATTCATGCTGAAGGGGAATTTTAACAAATTTTCATACATCATGTGCATAACCTATTGAATAAGCTGCAAGTTCTCCTCCCAACTCTTTATGAAGATGAGGATGTCGTCCAAATACACCACCACAAAAGAAGCGGTGAAAGTATATAATATATCTTGCATCATCCTCATGAAATTTGTTGGGGCATTTGTCAAGCCAAAGGGCATGACTAGCCATTCAAAAAAACCTTCTTTGGACTTGAAGCAATATTCTATACATCGGTATACTCTATTGGGACCTGGTGGTAGCTAGACTTCGGATCAATATTACTGAATTATTTGGCCCCTTTGAGTTGTTCGAGGAGATCGTCAATTCAGGGAATTGGGTACCGGTTCCTCACTGTGATTTTATTTAGGGCTTGGTAATCAATGCAAAGTCTCTAGGTCTCGTCTTTCTTCTTCACAAGAATGATTGGGCTTCCACAAGGTGATGATATTGGTCGGATGTGCCATTTTTCGAGTAGCTCTTGGATCTCACACTTTATTTCCTCATTTTATGAATAGAAAAGCAATAGACTGACCCATTGGGTAGCGGTGCATCGGGAGTCAGATCAATTGAGTTCTTGAATTGATAGTGTAGAGGTACCCAGTGGGTGAGGATAAGTTGTTCTTGTATTCTTCCATGACCTTATACACTTGCTTCTGCTGCATGGAGATACCTACTGCGGAGGCCATGGTTGTTCTTGTAACCTTTCTCTCACTTTGAGTGAGAATCATGAAGAAGACAAACTTCCCAATATGAGATATGACCTTCTTGCAGTGCTTGGAAGATATCAAGGAAATGACAATAGGTGGGACTACCTCATGTATCCTATACAATTTCCTGTCCAAAGTAATAATAAAAATATGAGGCCTAGACTCATATACAATATGACGTTTCCATAAATAAGGTTGGCCCAAAAAAACATCACAAAATTCAAGGGGGGCGACATCACACAATACCTCATCTTTGAAGGGATTGATGTCATAGGGCAAGAGACAATATTGGATGACGCATAGATTTCTCCCTCGGTGGAGCCAACCGATGATGTATGACTATGGGTGTGGTGTGGTCGACAGAGCCAAATGATTGATGAACTATAGTAATATTAGGTTCTTTCTTCCACCACTATCAATGATGAAGTGCAATAGATTACCCTTCACCCACATTTGTGAATGAAATAGGTGCTCACCTTCCTTGGGTTCATCAGGTTCATCGAGCTAGACCTTGTCGGTAGAAATGGTGGCACTTGGTTATGTGTCAATGATTTATATCCATTTTTATGGTTCTGACTCATAGTCAGAGCCCACATCTGATTCATAGGCTTTCACTTGATCCACCAATGAATGCTTTGAGTGGTATTCAATGACGTTATGTCATGGGATCTAATGGAACTAGCACCACTTCCCAGTGTCTTTCTTTGTCTTCCCATTTTTCTTATTGGTTTATGTCTTAGACAGGTTTTCCTAACACTTTCCATCCTTTATCTTTCTTTTGTTCTATGGATTGGGGCTTCCTTTTCCCTTCTTCTGATGTGAGGAGTTCATATACCCAAACTGTCACGTCTTTTGTTTAAGGTTCTGCTTGATTTTGACAACATATCGATAGGTCGCACCCAAGGATGCGATGTCTAGAAAATCCATTGGTGTCTAGATGTATCTATGCATAATGCTACATTACTTGAGCACTATATGTCACTCAGAGTCTTTGATACCCATCTTAGTACACAAGATATGGAAGACATTAGTGAACTCAGGCATTCTTTGGTCCCTTTCCTGCCGCAGTGTGGTCCATCTTTTCTATAATTTGTCATAAATTTCAATAGGGTAGTATTGTTCCTTAATAGAATTCATGAAAGAAACCCAAGTGGGTGCGACTACAAATAATGTAGATCCCTTTGTTTAATTTTTCTCACAGAAAGTATCCCACCAATCTTTGACATGGGGGATGGTCTTAAGGAGCGTAAATGTAATATTTTCGCTATCAAAAAAGTCATGGAAAGAAAAATACCCATCTAGAAGGTTTAACCATTTTTCTATGGAATCCACATCTATTTTAACTTAAAATATAGGAATATAAAAATTGATGTGTACCTTGAAGAGGGTGACACCTCTGATTAAGGAAGATGCATTTCCTGTTGGAAGTGATCGAAGGATTTGCACAAAATTATCCATCATCTCATTCCTCTATTGCGTGTGGGATTCATTGAGAAAAGTTTTAAAGGGATATCCTTCCCCATCATCTCTCTTTTCTTCCCCCATGGGAATCCATCAGGTTCGACGATGTTGATCTTGGAAAGGCTCAAATGGTTCAAGTCCCAACTGCTTATACCTTGACCTCATCGGGGACATGCAAAAAGAAACAAATGAAGAGTAACCACTTTGATACCACTGATCCAGATTTATGAGAGGAATGAAATGAAACACAGATCTATAACATTAACATAGATATACAAATAAAAATAACAGAGATACAATGAAACTTCTATTCAATAAAGAAATTATCTGAAACTATAAAATTCAAAATGAAACAATCTTGCTCGAATGGTGGTAGCTAATCTCTGAGAAGAGATGTGGAGGCTACGCATATTTTTCTGAGCACATTACAATGAGACATCCAGGCCTTTTTAGAATAAAGAATAAATCGAAAAACCATATACATCCAAAAACCTAACCCTTGTATATGAAGCGCCAAAAGTCAAGTGGGCCCCGATGGGGTAAGTTGGTACATCAACTTCCTGAGGTCGTAAATTTTGCATACGATCTTCATTTTAGCTACATGATATCCTATTGGAAATTTCTATCCGAATAATACACATTTTTCCATCACACTTTGACTTTGTCTAAAATATTAATGTGGCGAGCCAAAAAAATGTTGTTTAGGGCCTCAAAAAGGCCCTAGAAGTTTAAGATCTGAAAATCTAGAAAGAAACTGCCAAGATGAAAACTTTATGTGAGCCAGTTGGAAGAGGTGGGTGGCCACCAATATCCACCTAGACCATTAACCCTAACAAAGTTCCAGAAGACATTGACATTATTTGGAGGAAAAATTTTAAATCAAATACAACTCTACATTTTAATGACCTTATGATAAGGGAAAAATTGGTTGTTGTCGTCAACAAGATAACTGAAATGGCCCGCCAGACATAAAGAGACCAAACAACTACACAAAAAATATTAGATAGTTGGGACACGGTTCAAAGAGGCTATGGAAACACTTAATTTGAATCACGCTAAATCTAATAAAAACAGAGAAACTTTATAAAAGCATAAAGAAACAAGGGGACAGCTTCTGGTTTGGTTTCCAGTTTTACGTCCAGTTTGGCCTCTGATATGGCTTCAAATTTTTCTTCCAGTTTGGTTTCTGGTTTTGCTTCGAGTTTTACATCTAGTTTTGCTTCTAGTTTTTCTTCCCATTTTGCTTCCAGTTTTGCTTCCCATTTTTCTTCTAGTTTTGGTTCTGGTCTGGCTTCTAGTTTTTCTTCCAATTTGACTTCCATTGTATCTTCCTTTTTTGCTTCCAAAAATGCTTCTTTTTTTCTTACAGTTATTAATTTAATATGTTTTATTTCAATTTAATTATTTAAATATATCATGTGTCTTAAATAACTTATATGTTATACAGAAGTCATATAAATGCATTTGCAATATTTTATAGGATAACATTTATAAATAATTTTTAGGGAAACAAACATCCATACAAATTAACAACATCATTATACTTATTAAATACCCATCAAAATAGAGTCTACAACATCCAGTATATATAAAATAAGAAGATAATTATTATAACATGATCATCATCTGTAATTAAAACAAGTGAGTCAAATATTATGTAAGACAAAATGATACATGTCAAAATTATCATCATCATCACCATCGTGATCATCGTCGTCATCATCTGCATCAACATTGACCTCGTTGTCATTTGTATCTGTGTCATTATGAGCATCATCTTCCATCTCAACATCGAACCCAACATCATCTAGATCTATTTGACGAGGTTGATCCAGATCTTTTGGAAGATCCTTGTTTTGCAAATAAAAAACATTTAGAATGAAAAGTTATTATTTATTTTATGCAATAATTAATTTCTCTGTTATATATCTAATATTACAACATATGAAATGAAACGATAATCAATTTACATAATATAAAAGTGCACACATGATAATAAAATTTCAAATATGTTACAACTAAGATGTCATTCCAATGATGTGAAACATTCAACAATTTTGATAAACGTTAGTAAAGATCATAAAAAAAATTGTTATACAATTTAACTATCAATTGTAATTTCTATTACATAATCTTAAGTACAAACCCTCTCCATTTTGTGCTATATATGATTATGTTTTCCTTGAATATATTTTGAGAGTTAACTAATCTATATGTCTTCTTCTCTTATATTTCATAAATGAATAGGTCTTCATTAGATCTAAGAATGCTTCTACACAAAAGTATGCTCTAACCGTTACTTTTCCCATGAGTTTTGGCCACTTTTGAAGACTATAGTTGTTAAGACTCATGCAAAAAGTGGCATGCCACTGGTTATAGTGGATAAAAGGGTGTCATGACTCTGGTTGCCGGTGTCTAACCAGTGTCACCCCCACAAATTTTGGGTTTTAAGGAGCTTTTCTTGGCTTTTCTTGTTTAGATCTGTAGATCTGGGGAATCGTTGATCCCTGAAGTCCTCAAGAACACAAAATACTCCTGAATCAATTGTGTGTACCTTTCATTTGGTTTTTCAAGAAAAGAATTGTTTGAAATAGATCTTGCTTGGCTTATCTGTTAGTAGCGTCTCAAACTATAAAGAAATATCCTTGGTATGCCTTGGCATTCCTTGTCTTTCCTTTCCATGCCATGCCATGTCTTGTCTTTACTTTCCATGCTTTGTCATGCGTTGTCATGCCTTTTCATTCCTTCCCTTGAGTTTCCTTTCCTTGCGATACCTTTCCTTTCCTTTCCATGTGTTGGATTTGTATTATTCTACTTTTTCATTTATCTACTCTGATCCTACCTTACTCTCATAGATGACCCAAGTTCATATTTAACAATATTCCAACAAAATCCCTCTAAACCTATTGGCCCCTCTGGTAAACTAGAAGGCAACGCAACAAACATAATGTATTGCATTGTCTCACCCGAGATAGCTCTATGGGTGGAGTAAATACTCAGGTGTTTGTAGCCTGGGAATGAATGGAGATTTATGGTTTCACTTTGTAATCTTTATTTATTCAGTATAACATCTAATTATATCAGTCATTCTATTCATGCACGTGAAATATTAGATCTAACTATTTCCTTCATTCATTCATCTAACATTCAACACTTAACAAGATTACATATACATACATTTAATCACATAAAATAGTTGTTACTATGGTTCACCCCCTCCTAGGCTACATACACAAATATATGGCTCTCAAGATCCTCGATCCTTGCGAGGATGATTAGATCACACCAGGATCCTCAGCCTGCGATCTAACCCTTGGGATTGAGTCCTCATTGCTTCTCTAGCTCACCATCTTATAGAATAGTACAGTTCTTACAAACCTTACAACTTTCAGAATATTCCTCTTTCACTAGTCCCCCTGCCATTCGTCGTTTCCTCCTCTTCTTACTATCCCCTAAGTACTACTTATTTATATTCTTATATCATCATCCATTACAATACATGACAAAAACCCTAACCCTAACATCGTTAGGTCTTCCTTGCATGCATGCCTCACATGATTCCCTCACACATGCTTCTTTTTCTTTCAGCTATCCTTTCTTCCCTTCATGCTTGTCTTCCAAAAATAACCTTTTCTCCTAACTAGATGTGCATCCAACAGCCCCCCAACACTGACATGTGGCTAGTCCTGAGCCACATAAGATTTGTGCACTTCTTTAGCAGCTCCTATGAGAGTATGGAACTTATCTGTGAGTTCCCTTGATTGTGTTTGAGCATGCACGGTCTTTTTTCTGAGGGCATCCAACACTTGCGTTGTGATCTCCTTGCTGATAAGTTTTGCGCACTCTACCTAAGTTTGCGCCATGTTATTCTTTGTCTCCTCTTCCCGCGGAATGACTTCTTCTACTAGCTCTTGGAGAGGTTCCATTTGATCTTGTTGATCCTTCTTTTGTGTCTGCGTAGCTATGAGCTCTTCTTGCAGCTTCTTCATGTCTTATACTCCTTTGAGGTGCTTAGTGATCTTCATCATTTTCTGCCTCTGCTTGAGGTCCTGGATAACTACGCTTACCTTTTCCTATTCTTGGTCCTAGTGCTAGACCTATTGATCCTCCTACAACTTTGTCCATAGTTGTTGTACTCTATCAAACAAGTCGACATCTACGCTGAGTTGTCATTCCATTTCCCCCATCATACCTACTACTTCCTGCTTCTTTTGTTTCTTCACCTCTAGGGGAGTGGTAGGGATGAGTTGTTCCTGGAGGTTCTCGATGTCCTTCCAGTATTGATCAATTGTTTGCACAATCTGATCAATGTTTTGTGCTGTGTTGGGCTTTGCTATTTGCACTCTTTTTGGAATTATGTCATAGGCTACAACCACTCCCTGCTCGAGCCTAGTCATGCAATATTTATCATCTTTGGTATCAAGATTGAATTGCTCAAGAACCAACTCCAACTCTTCTCTGTTTTCCTTCGTGTGTTGCAACTCTGTTGTGTCTGTGCGTGCGTGCGACTATACCTCCTGCGTGACACTGACTTGCAGTTTATATAGTGCCTTGGTTGGTATCCACCCCATTAACAACTGTATTTGTGCCAGATCTTTCAAGGGTGTTTGGCCTACAATATCGTCCATGTGCAACATGGTGGGTGTAACATGAAAAGTCGATCTCACCTGTGCTATCATCTGGATCATATCCTACTTGCTCGATGCAGCCTTGGATCCTACTTCTGGTGCTACAGGGAATGAGTTTGTTCCTCTTCCCTCCCTCTGCGCTTCTGTTAATCCCTAATATTGGCTCATTACCCCTTAATTGGGGCATATTAGATTAGTAATGCTATATTATTTATGTCAACTTTAGGACATTAGTTGTAATTTAGATTAGTAATGTTATTTTAATTATGTCGGTGTTGGCGTTTGGAAGTCACTCCTGGATTTCTAGCAGGAGCAGAGCCCGAAGCCCATCAGATTTAATGTCACGGTTTGTTTTAAAAGGGTGATCAAACGGGAGGAAACTCAGAACCGTATCGTATCAACTCAGAAACCAGATCAAGCATGCATGAACGAGTGAGGTCTTGCGTAAACTTCAAACAGTGAGTTGCAATAAAAGGGCGAGTAGGTGGAAGAGTCACGCGAGAAGAGCGCTATGATCTATTACAGACATCAGGTATGCAACAGATTAAAGAATAAATGAGTTCAAACGCAAAATCCTTTTACATTCAAACACATAAAAACCAGAGGGCACGACACCGCCACAACAAATCCTTTGCTGCAACGTAGCACTACTGTGAATCCTCAAGCAACAGATGAAACAGAGATGGAAAAGGGAGAGAACTGTTTGTTATATACCAAGAAATCTCAAA
>JASDQU010947203.1:10545-22071 GCA_032191745.1 Picea mariana
CAATGTTCCAAAACCCCATGTAAACTCAACTTGGAGGAAAAAAAATTATATAGCACACATTGTTCCCCTCGAATTCGTTCTAACTGCAAAAGTTGGTCAAACACGATACAAAAACACTCCTGAAGAAGTTTGAACACTTTTTGGAAAGTTAGTTGTCATCGATGTCAACCCTAGATGTCAACTCTAGAACAAATCTAGAAGCATTGATGTCAACCATATAAGAAACATGTTAACCCAAGAAGAAGCCTCTAGAAGTGATGGGTTTGTTTGAAGGAATAAGTGATGGGTGTATTTGGAGAAGTCTCCAAAGTGGTCCCCTTATGGCACAACTTTAACCATGGCCCTCTTGGGAAGACGCTTTGAAGAAGTCTACAAGAAGCCCTAGAAAGGTGGCTAAGTGGTTGAGAATCCCCATAGGTGTGTTGAGGAAAAAGAGGATGAAGGACATGTCACATGCATGCAAAACCCTCATAGATGGATAGTCCTCGTCATGCCATTTCCAACAATAGGTGGTATGCCATGTGGTTTCTCATGGTTAAGGAGATATTCCATCTTGAAGATAGAAGCCCCAAAGTATGGTTAAGAATCCCATAAATGGTTGTAACAAGAAGTGATAAGTCGGCCCCCAAATTAAGGAAAATAAGAAAAACAATTACAACGAGAAAGGTATAGGTCATCCCTAAAGCAAGCAAAGGTGTTACTTAGAAAATTATAAATACACTTCAAGGAGAATCTCATTTGCACAAGCAAGTTCATTGAATATCTATCAAGTAGGAAAGTGATCAATTGGCGAATTTGAGGTAGATATTCTAAGGAAACGAAGGAGTGTGAAAGGGAAATCTCAGAGTTGCACATAGAGAAGGGTTTTTGAAAACCCTATTTGGATGACCTCTGTGGGTCAAGCTTAGGGCATTCCACGAGGCACCCCCGTGGGTTGTCTAGTGCTAGTCATGCAAGGCATTGTTGGTTGCATGGGATAGTCCCATGAGGTTGAGGCTAATTTGAGAAAGATTCTCATCCATGGATGTTGAAGCTAATAAAGGTATGAATGTTTGTGATCTGATGCACCAGGTCTGTTACAGAATCAAAGTTATGTTTTTATATGTATTTTGAGGGTTATGTCTTGATACATGCTTGAGGCATGTTTTGGAGATTTGGGCATATTCTTTGAGGCACATCTTGGATGTATGGTATATGTTTGGTACATGTTTGAGGCATATTGTTGGTACATATCTTGGATATATTGGCATATAACCTTGACACGTTGTTGAGATAAATTTTGGGATACTTGGATACATGGTTTGAGGCATGTATTAGCACATTGTTTGAGGTATGTCATTAATGAGTTGGAATATGCTTGAGGGATATGGTTTGATGCACATTTTGGATTTTTTGGAACATGTTTAGGATACATATTTTGGATGGTTTGGAACATGCTTAAGGCATGCTTTTGGCATATAGTTTGAGGATTATCTTGGATATTGGGCACATGGTTTGAGATGTAATTTGGTATATGTTTACATATTGTGGTACATGGTTGATGGATGTTATGGTACATATATTATTACATGGTTGATGGATGTTATGGTACGTGTTTTGGTACATGGTTAATGGATGTTATGGCACGCATATCTTATCACATGATTGGTGATCTTGGTATATGATCTATGTGAGTGAATCTAGTTATGTTTGATGATGATGTTGATGATGAGATATCAGTATCTGTGACAATGAAAGTGGTAGTGACAGGTTGGATGATAGGTTGATTATGAGTGATAGGTTGACTATCAGTGACAGGGTGATTATCAGTGACAGTGTCGATGACAGGTTGAGTCTACACTTATATTTCAGGGCAGAAGGAAGGGGAAAGAAAAGGAGTTTGTATCCTCCTTCCGGTTGGAGCCAAAGAATATAGGGAATTGGAGCTTCCTTTAGGTCGGAACCTATAAATCAGGGGGTCGTATGCTCCTTTCGGTTGGAGCTGGAGAATACGGGGAGTTGGAGCTTCATTCAGGTTGGAGCCTATAAAATAGGGGGTTGGAGCCTCCTTCTAGTTGGAGATGGAGAATCTAGAGAGTTCTAGCTTCCTTTAGGTTGGAGCCTCCTTCCAGTTGGTGCTGGAGAATTTGGAAGTTGGTTCTCCCTATGAATGTAATCTTTTGATATATAAGAAAACATTTTGTGTTTTTCTCTCATTTGGGTTTCCACGTAAAACTCTATTGTAATGTGTATTTGTGATTATGATGTGACGCATTTTTAATGGTTATGTGTGTATGATATTGAATGAAATCATAAGTGATAACTGATTGATAAACTTGATGATTACATGTTCTGATTAAAAGTGGTAAAAAGTGTTCAACACTGATTCACCCCCCCCCCCACCTTCTTAGTATTGAATATTCCAACAACATTGTCACCAAGTTACAACGCTAATAAAAGTAAAATGGAAGTCATCCAATGAAAAACTGGTTGCAAAAATAATGTCTAAAATACAATCCTAGTCAGTGAGTTGACTAGACAACAAGACAACACAAGCTAGTCGATCAATCAACTATACAAGAAACACACCAAGATAATTAGTCTCTTTCAATCCAATAGTCTCCATCAATCCAGAMAGTATATGTATCAAGTACAATAAGTAGTAGTACATCTCCCAACAACACAGATGAACATGGTTCAATCGATCTCAGCAATTCCAAATCAATTCAACCAAGAAACAGTCAATTCAAMAAGAATACATCAGTTGGGTTCATATATAAAAAACTTCAATTACTCCCCCCTTAAACACAACTAAGGGGATCAATAAGTATCAACAATATATCTCGTCAAAAACACTAGTCGACGAACAACTCAATCGAAACTCAGTCAACRAATACTCATTTGAACTCCAATCGACTTCCATCTCTGGTCAAACCTCCAATCGATGAACATCCCAACTGGAACTTTAGTCAAATATCATGTTGGGTCGATCCATGGTTGACCACTTCCAAGGAAATCAGTGATAAAGAGGAACATTGCACCACTATATAGTTGATGATACACAATGATATGAAGTCCTCGAGCATCTATTTAGATTCTCCCATGACCACTCATCAATCCAACGATAATCTATCCTGGTAGTTGGTATTGGTCCACGATTCATTATTTCACATCTCTTCTTGTCATTCCATCGATTTTTATGGAAAGAATGACAATAGGGAATAGATTTCATGTTGGTTGATCAAAGGAATTAGGCTCAGGGTCAAGTTCACTTACAAGAGTAGAACAACCTAACATATCAACGAAAATGTCATATGTAACAACATACTCAAATTTTGGTGTGTTAGGAACAACCAATTCATCAATATGTTCAGCACAATCAATAGTAGGTTGCTCTTCTAGAAAACAAGTCTGAACTCCACCTACAACAAACAAAACTTCCTTGGTCGTAGTAAGTTCAAATGTAGGTAGGGAGGAGAGAGAAACATCATATCCAAGACCAGTTCTTGGTGAATTCATCTCAGGTGTAATAGAAACAACAATACTATGTCCATTCTTCCCAAGTACTTCTCTGATATATCCCATCTTACTCAGAATTCAAGACCCTATACCTTTAGTGTGTTTTTCAAAGCTGAGAGAAATAACAAAATCATTAGTCTTCTTACAAGTAACTCGACTACAATCAAGAGTATCAAGGGTGGAAGAAGGAATAGGTGAGCCTAGAAACACAACGACATTAGTATTTTTCTCGACATTCTGCAATCGAAAAACTTCTTCTCCAAGGTTTCATTTGCAATACTGGAATCTCTTAATAGTCACATACTTCTCAGTCAACTGCAGGAATAAGGCATCATAATCTTCTTTCAAATCTTGATATTCATCAAACAGGTGGTCATTATATTCTTGAAGAGGAGAAGCTTCTTCACAAAGTTCATCAACAGAGGCCTGTAAAATGGAAACTTCATTTTCTAGTTGGGTATTGGATTCTTCTAGTCTAAAAATGTTTGTCTTCAAGACAACATTTTTTGTATGAGAAAGAGTTTACACTTCCTTCTCTAGATCATTGACAAGATCTGATTTATTTCCAAAATCATCTACAAGATCCTGGAAAATAGTTTCCATTGTTCATTCTAGGTCAAAAGCCCAGTTTGAAAGAGGGTAGCCTCATCTTCCAACTGGGTATGGGTTGTCTCCAGTATTTTTTAATCATCGATTTTCAGTTTGAAATTGTAAAAAGAAAATCTACAAGCCAGTTACCTCTGTATGAAGTTGATTATGAGTTTCTTCCAAGGAAATGGCCTTTTTCTCATTAATCTCTTGTAATTTTGGAAGAACCAAGACTTCATCTTCATCAAGCATACCCATCATCGATAGAGGGGAAGAAACAAGGCACCAAATTCTGTAAATAAGGGTTCGAAAAAGAAATGGGTGGACAGGGAAGTTGACCACAAGCGGGAAGGCTATCTTCACTGGTCAATCGACCTCCAATAAGCAATCGACCCAGGTACGGCCAATATGATTTAGCGAATTCCAAGTGAGAGCCACGTAGGAGCTAGGGAATCCATTGCATTCACCTATAGTCACAAATTCAAGTCGAGTAAAAAAAAGAATGATAGAATGCACCACCAACATGTTGACTCTAAGAATCCACCAGTCGACGAACGAGGGATTCAATCCACAAAATTCGTGCTTGTCAAAAAATCATGCTCATCACACCAGGAACCCAACAAATGTGTTTGATGGCAGATTCCACGAATGAGTCGGTCATCCAAACAATTTTCCCAGCCAAGTCGAAAAAAGCAGAGTATCCATGGGAGCTAGGGCATCCACCAGTTGATCCAATCCTCGAGTCACGAGTCGAAGGGATGTGATTTGGTCGAATATGAAGGTGTATTTTTCGTCGAGCCATGAGTCGGGCATGCAGTCGAAAGAAATGAGCCATGATTCAAGTTGGGTCGTGAAGCTATAAACGGAAGTCAATCGGCAGTCGATGGGAAAGCGAAGGGTTTAGTCGAACCAGTCAAGCAACCAGATGCGTGACTTAATCATTCTCTCTGAATGAAACTTGCAAGCAATAATCAAATCCATGGATCGTTACAGGAAGCATGCTAGGCCCAAAAAAGGAATAAATCAACTTATCCAATCAGCAAACGATGGAATAATCAGGAAAGCAAATTCGATCCAACACCAGTCAAGTTACCAGTATAAACCATAGTGAATCTCCAATACACAGTAAAAAATTAGGGTATCATGCCCAAAATAATCAGAGACGCATCAAACATTCAAATGAGATCAAACGGCTTAAGAACTATCTCAATATCATATGAGTCTTCTCTGTGAACCTGAGATCACAAACCCAACATCTCTGATACCATGTTGGGACAGGTAGATAACCGCAACGGAGAATAGAGGATCCGAGAGTAGTGGTGGTGTCTAACTACATCGTTGCACTGAAGCATAAGCATGTTCCATGAGAGCATAAAATAGATCTCTCAATGATGATGATAGACCGATCTATAAGGATCATCTATAAATAGGTTTGGTTATGGACCAAACCAACAATTGAGTCGGTTGCAGCTATCCATAAAATGTGGATCAAATCCAAAGTGGACATGGTCAACCATTAGTTTAGTGGGTGGTCGGACCCAAAGAATGGTTAACTCCCTTAACCGACAAGGTGAAGTTTATGATGGAACCCAATGTTCCAACAACTTTTGTTCTAGGTTTCCTTACATAATTTTGCAAATTGACATGCAAATTATTTTTTTCTTTTGTCGGCTTCTTCAACAATTCCACATTCTTTTTACACTTCTCCAAGTGTTATTTTTCCTTGTTTTCAATATCTCGTTTCATATAATTTAGCTAAGATCCAACTTCAAGAAATTGACTAGAGAATTGGTAAACTTTCTTCTCTAATTGTTGTGCCCTCTAACTCTTTCTCATCCAAAGGACACACAATTATTTCCATCTCAACTTTGGACCTCTATAATTTTTGTTACAAATCATCAATTTGGGATTTCATTTTTTGTATCTCCATATCACATCCTAAATGTTGTGATTTTCAGTCCTACAAGACTTTTTGGTTGAGCTTTGTAATATTTTCTTTTTTTTAGCTATCTTTTTCCTTCAATGTTTTAATTCTCAATGATGAGACAAAATATCACCTTTATCATTCATTGGTGAGACACTTTCTTGCTAGCACTTCTCTCAAAATTGTGAGGACTTCTCCAAATCATTTAAGGACATTTTGGGTGCAATACTACCCTTAGTTTTACCCTTACTCATATTTTTACCTTTACCCTTAGCTTTACCTTTACCATCTTCTTCACTATCACTTTCTTATTCTTCTTGATTTGCTTTACCCTTACAACCTTCTTCACGATCACGTTCTTCTTCTTCCTCCTGAATTGCTTTAACCTTGAGCACTAGAACAATCCATTCTAATACATTCCCTTTCAACATTTCAACTTGTTTATCAATAGTTTTCTTTAATTTGATCACTCTTGCATTAAATTTTGCAATTTATTTTTCATGTTTCTCTCTTTTAATTTATTTTGAATCTCAATATTTAAATTTTCAATTAATTTTTTTTTTAAATAAAAAAGGTGGAACCTGCTATATTAAGTTATCGAAGAAACCTTGACAAAATTTACAGAGATGTAGGTCTAAGCCACCAAAAATGCTGTCGTTTTACCGGAAACCAGCATGGTTTGGAGAACTGTTTTGCCCTCTTTCCTGCCCGGAGGAAACCAGGACAGATGGCTATAGTCCAAGTGAACATGTAACAGTAGCAAGATAAAACAAAGAAACGAAATAGCATAGAAGACCTAGATACCCGGTGACCCGTCGCCCTTGCTTGTCTGCCACGTGGACCCAGCTGGGATGGCGAATGCCTGCACACAGAGAGGGCACTTCCTCTTTGCTGGAGCATTGGAGTACGCATCAAGGAGCAGGTCCAGACGCTTGCCCATGAGAAGGGCTCTGTGCTCTAGGTCTGCCATGTGGCCTCGGAGTTCAAACACCAKAGCCAGATGCTCTGCACGGAGGAAAGTACCATGCAAGCCATTACCCGTGTCGTCGAGGATTACGTCCCTCATTTCCACGGTCGCTCCATCTCCGGCTTCGAGCTCCATCAGTGCTGCACCGGTCGCTTCCTCCTTCCTCGTTGGGATGTTCTCGTCCGCATTCTCTTCGTCTCCAGCTTTGTCCTGAGTTTCTTCCTCGAACGTTCCCTGCATAGCATGGTTGGTGGGGCTATAGTCACCCGGCCACGGAATTTCCTCGACAATGCACCCAGGGATGTCATCTACCAGTTCAAATTTAGGACCGCTTCCCTCCTGGTAGTTCGCCTCCATGGCTTGGGGTTCTGGGGTGGTCGCCAATTCCTCCATGAACGATATTTCTTCCATGTAACAGGTGGGGAACGCATCCACAACACCATCCTCCGGCTTGTTTTCAGACTTAATTGTCGTGGTTTCACTACTACATCCGACCCCAGTCTCCGCAATGATGGCATGCAGAGCCAATTGGTCAGCTCGAGCCTTCTTTCGGAGGATGGAGGTCGCCAACGACAGAGCGCACTCCAGCTTCTCCTTCCTTTTCCACTGCGCTTTGTGCGTGTACCAGGCCGAGCCACGGCGAGGCCTACCCCGCTTCCTGGTCATAATTGCCAAGGAATATATAACAATACAGTGAGGATGTAGCGAGATGAGAGTAAGCCAGGATGAGAAGGAAACAGAGCTGCACCAGAGCTGAAGCGAGAGCAGACCAACTCTATCCAGGCACTCGAAGAAACAAATTGCCAAAGGCCGGATTCACGTGGCTATCCATAAACCCTGGCATGCTGAGTGCGCTGTGAGCGAGAGTGTTTGCGCGAGGGAGGTGTCCCTCCACCATATATCATCTGTTATGGTCGTCTACCATCGTAAATGTGGGGCGGGAGGGTGGTGGCCATCAGCATTTATGCTATGGCTTAGTGCTGAGCCAGGTGTCGAGGAGCTACCGCGTGTCACCCCATCCGGGGAATTTTCAATTAATTTTTATTTCCCCTTCAAATTCTTGATAAGTTCAACATTAGAACCAACTACAATGTTTAATGGAGGTATATTCAAAAACTTTGTTCTATTTTCCAACTCCTTTCCAAGTCTGCTAATATGTTCTTTAGCTTTATTCTTTGCATCTTGAAAGATTTTCAGAGATTGTGTCAATCTGTTTCTTGAATTCCAACAACTTCAAGAGATAAACTTGTAATAATATCCTCCTTGTGTTTTATGATTTAGCTTGATTTTTTTTGTATAATCCACAATTATTTTGTGTATCTCTACAATAATATTATTATTATTTTCTTTGCACATTTTATTCAAGTTATTTATAGAGTAAGCCTCCTCTATTGCAAGTAGTTCTTTGAAATGCACTATTTTATTAAATAGTGAAAGCACAAATATATCATCAAAAATATATTTTGGACTATGTAAAAGTAACCTTGGAGACAATGAAACAAATGTAATAGAGGTATTGTACTCAAGTGTTGATTGTCAAAATGAAATACTATCAAATAGGGTCTCTAGAGGAATGGAAAAAACATCATTACTCAGTTTCATATCATTGTCCATAACTTCGTGCCCCTGAGCTTCATTTTCATATCCATGTAATTCTTTTAAAAACTGGAAGTAGCAACTTCTTCAGAGTTGACTAAATCCTTGGAATGTTCCACACCTTCCATATTGTTCTCTAGATATTGTTTAGGTACTTATTTTAAATTTGTGGCAGCAACAACTCCTTGGGGTGTGCCTAAATCATTGGAATTTTCCAGCCCTTCCACATTGTTCTCTGGATATTTTTCAAGTACTTCCTCATTCTTTTTCTTCATTTTAGATCTCCTAATGTAAGTTTTAACCATGTTTGTTTGAACAATGTAAGACCAACCTCATGCAACCACCTAAAATATCCTACTTGTGATTATTCATAATCATCCTAAGGACAATTTCAATCAATGTTTTGTATAGTTTCATAGTAACATCTTGCATTCTTAAATTGTTCCTAGGAACATATACATTTTCCCCACAAATTTTATTGGCCATCTCAATCKTTTCTAGATTAGGTTTTTACTTGGAGTTAATCATTGCTCCCCCMTGTGCRGAATTTTGTTTCTTTGGAAACCAAATTGGGGTCCAGATAAACCCTCTTCCCAAAAACTATCAATTATGTGGCCCCAACATCATAATTAACAATAACATAATATATCTCTTAWTTTTAAAAAATGAATTATTCAAAACAAAATCATACACTTCTGTTGTTCTTGGKATATTCTAAGCATATCTATTAGCCAATTATTTTTATCTCTCCATGCATCAACACAGTCTTGGAATTTTTCCATTGTGAACCTATCATCTTGGGAAACCTCTATTTCAATTTTTTCCATGGTAGAGGATTACGCTATTTCGAAGGTGACCATGATTGTCTAAATTCATAGGTGAAATCGTGGACAACAACATTATTCACTACAATTTTGTATGTATGCTCAATTACAAAGAATTGATTTTGATTATGTGCGATGAGGAATGCATGCTCAAATGAGGTTTTATTAAATGGATTTTAGGTATACAGGTTAATGAAGTGAATGATATTATTAATCCCCTATAAAATATAAAGTACATTTTTTTTTATAAACTACTTAAATTGTCCTTATTTTGCAAATTGGCATGCAAATTATAATTTTTTTTTATTTGGACTTTTGTAGAGTTTATCGCTATGGGATCCAAAGACCTATGCATATGTTATGTGAATGTAATGATTTTTTTTATTTGGACTTTTGTAGAGTTTATCGCTATGGGATCCAAAGACCTATGCATATGTTATGTGAATGTAATGATTTTTTTTTATTTGGACTTTTGTAGAGTTTATCGCTATGGGATCCAAAGACCTATGCATATGTTCTGTGAATGTAATGAGGCCTAAGAGCGTTGGCCATTGACTCAATAAAGTTGCAAAGCTTGTCGTTGAAGGTTTTTGATGTAATTTGTTTATGATAACAAAGTATGTGTGTAAATTGTCTATTCAAATTAATGGATTTAGAAGTTATGTGATTTGTTGGGAGCATACATGGCTAATCAATATTCAATTCAATCATTGGTGTGGGAGACTTACAATTACTTCCAGTTCATGTTTCAGGATTTGGGCATGCCTACTTTTTCCTAGGCTTGAATTTTTTAAGTTCTTGACATGCATTTTCCTAAATTGTGGAAATAAGAAAAATTTTATTTCAAGTACAATATAATGTAGGAGTGGATTCATGGAACGAGGTAAAATTATCTTATAAGTAATTGGTTGTAGAATTCATATCGACTTTCAAAACGCGATTTGAATCATGTTACCAGTCAAACTCTCACCTAATATGTTAAAGTCCAAATCCACAAGGTGAAGACCCAAAGGCAACTTAAAGAGGTTATCCAATGTTACCAAAATAACCTTCTCCCACTCTTTAGGATGGCTCTTGGACCAACTAAAAGGGAATATCCTTGATATATAATTGTTAAAGCTTAGGAAATAAAAGCTCAAGGTAAGATGAAGAGGAACTTTAACAAAACAAGTGTTGTAATATAGGAAAATAAAATTATTACGGGTAGATCAAGCCTAGTTCCTATCCATTGGGCATAGAATCAAAGGATCAATCTATGATTGACACTTGTACATATGAAGGAATGAAAGAGATGAAATGAATGAATCAACAATTATCCTTAAGTTGTTAAAATGAAATGTGAAATATACTTTAAAGATAGTTTGGGGGTGATCTTATCAAATGGAAAAAGCAAATTATAGCCAACTCAAATTGAGTTTTTGACATTAGCAATAAGATTTTGATCAAATAAACATCAAAGGTATTGCAAGAGAAATTAACCACTATCAAGACACTTCTAATAAGTAAGTTACAACAACTCAAATTTAAGAAGATGGGTACAATATTAACCGTGCATTAGCCCTTTAAAGAATATCCCCTTGCAAGTATTTCCATAAATAACATTTAACAAGTGAAACTCAATACATACATCTCATAGGAGAGAAACCTTTATACTAACATTACCCTCAAGATATTCAACTAAGCTCTAGGGGAAAAGTTCCCAAATCCAACCATTTCATTCTCCAAGTTTGATCCTTGTGATAAAAATGACAGGTGTACTGAATAAAATCACAAGTGCAAACATTATCCAATATGAGGGGTAATAGATCTTAAACTTGTCCTCATGAGTATTTAAGTGATGATTGTGAGCATTTTCTTTCAATGTGTAAAACAATGTCAGAGAAACGTTTTAAAGGCAAATTGTGTGAATTTAGAGATGAATTGAGGAAATGTAAAACAGGGTCTATGTGCCTAGCATAGAAAATTATAGAACAAAAACGATATTTTCTTTATATCATGCACGTGAAATATTTGGCATGCATTTTTTTTAGGATTCACGAACTTTGCATATTGTGTAAAAAGAGGGCATGATTGAGTATTTTTGTACAATAACAATTTTTAGGACTCAAATTAAAAATATAGAAATGTAA